>PVKU01011689.1:0-41355 GCA_004027475.1 Anoura caudifer | reverse complement strand
CTTTATGTATGAGGAGCTTAAAATTGCTGTGGTCATTTTGAAAACATGAGGAAACGTGTGTATAGATGAAACTGACCTTGTAGGATGTAAAACAGAGATCTCTCATGACATCCTGGAAATAAAGCTCTTTTTAATTGCTGTCCTTTCAATTATATAAGTTGATAGGTCCTCTTCATTGCCTAAGTGATTTTACATCGGTTTGTCTGCTACTTGCAACAAAAAAGAGCCTAAATTGATATCCAAGCAATCTAAAGACAAAATAGAATTCATCATTAGCACCCCTTTTCTTCCAAGGAATCTCTCTACTATGTCATGCCCTATAGATAGACTACTTTTCTGTGCAATTTTGCCAAAACTCAATTTCTCACCAAGCCATTCAGTATATTTTTCTCCTCTGCTAACACATTTACTATAAAATTATTGGTTTATGGATAAACTGTAACACCTAGTATTTCCTCTCAGTTCATCACAAGTTTTAGGTGTCACCTGACCCAATATAGATTACACACACTACTTTGGGGAGACATTATTGTTCAAAATGTGTTATTCTTCCTTTCATAGAGTTTACCTTAAAAACAATCCTCAGATGCTCAACAAGAAATTATTTGCCAAATAATAAACATTTTAATTGAAGACAGCACTTTAATCTTTTAACTAATAAACTGACATTTTATTATATATTTTTAAAACACAAATATACAGTAAAAGGGAAGGGCTACTCAACATTAGAGTATGTTTGAATAAGGTTTCTTTGTTTAAGACAATTAAAATATCCCAATAAACACTTGCCAGACTCAGAGATCTGTCATGGGAAACTGGAATAAAAATAATTTCCATGATGCTTTTAGTTTATGAAATTTGGATACAAATCTTCACAACACCATGGATCAGTTTTTATCAATGCTCAAATCTTTCTGGAATAAATCCTCACTTTTCTGTTGTCTTGAACCCTCGGTTGTGGGTTGAAATTCACAGATTCATTCCCATTTTAGCAATGAAATATCAATCAGATTTAATAAAGCATGTTGGAAAATTCCAGAATGTTTGCAAAACTATTATTATGTTAAAGGGAGTTCATTTGTGTTTTTACATCTTGAACCGATTTGCCCAGATTTTTTAAAAATGAAAGATGCCACCCCCGGGATGCATTATTTACAGGACTTGTGAAAGCATTAGAAAACAGACTCAAAGTGCTGCCTTTGCATTAAAGCACAACTTACTGCCACACAGACAGTGCCTCTCTTGAAATGGAAATTCTTAATAAATCTAGCACTTTATAGCTTTGCCTTGTAAAAAGCTTTTTGAGGGGAGGTGGGATCATTTTCCCTTGATGGAACAGCACTATCTTTGTTCAGCTCCAGCAAATGGAAGAAAGACTAGGGAATCAGCAATGCACTAATAATGTTTCAGACTGATGTTTTATATCATGCTCGGAATTTGGATGAAACCCTCCCGTCTTTTTAATACTCTTTCCTGGAGACTGAACTTCAAATTCCTCTTTTATGCAAAGACTTCAGATGCATCAACCATAGCAGTGCCACACCCAGCAGTCTTGATATCTGCAGGGGCCTTCTGTGTTCCTGATGGATTCTATGCCACTGCTGGAAATATATCATAATCATCAGATGATCCCCCATGTGGAAAAGCTCTGGATAAAGCAGTTTCTGCTTTGTTAAGACAAGTGTTTCCAACTACTGTATTCTATAACAAAAATAACACTAGCAATGAAAAATAACAAAAATATTTGAAGTAAATTATAGGTACTCCTACTCAGTAAAATAGAAAAGTATTATGTAGACTTATGTGAAACAATAACAACAAAGCTTTTCAACCTAAACATATGCAAATTTGAAGACTACTGATGGTAGATAGTAATTCCACTGAATTGCCCTTTTGCTATCCGTGGTATTATTGTTCATACATACTGTAAATTTAGTCAGAAACAACATCTGGTAAACACACACACACACACACACACACACACACACACACATCTTAACTAGAGATAAATGGCAGTCTGTGTCTCAAAATATTCCAGTTAGTACATAAAAAATTTTCTAAAATGTTTTGTACTTCATTGTTTTTCTTTTCAGCATATAAGCACAGATATATGGGACCAGCCTCTCAGAAAGGCAGAAAAACTAGTTAATCATCCACTTTTTTAGGTCATTTGGTTCCTATTGCTTTGAAGGATTTAAATATCCACATACAAAAAGACTAATAATTAAATGATGACTTCATTTTCATTAAAATATTTTAATGAAATAAAAGTTATTTATAGACACAAGTGAGATACACTTCACCTGGTTCCTCTGACTTAAGTATAGAATGTGGATTACTGAATCCTGTTAAAGCTGGAAACATTAAAGAGCAATAAAAACAGCAACAGTAAAACAGTATTATTTCTATTCACCTGTTTCCGATTGTCTCATAAGCATCATGAATTAATTGGCTAATGTTAAGTCTCTTAGCTATTCATAACATCATCCAAGAGAAGGCAAGTGAATATGGAGGAAAAGAGAAATTAATCTAAAAGCACATACAAGTATCTGTTATCTTTTGTCACAAAATAAAAGACAGGAAATAGGAGTTATTGTAACTGCATATCATAAATTAGGGTCTGTCAAACTTGTCATAGAATGGTGTTTTTTAATTTTCTTTCTTCTTTTTTTTTTACAACAAAAGTCTTTGTAATTATGTTTTCTCTTTCCTTTGCATCTTCATCTATCTGTGCCTTCCCATGAGCTAGAAATGGCAGATTTCTGTCTAGGCAGTTTAATGTTTTGTTTTGTTTTGTTTTTCTGTCTAAATTACCCCCATTAAATTTCCAAAAAGTTAGCAAACTTTTTTATTGTTCTAATTTTAGGTTAAGTGGTATTTCCTTTGGGAAGACTTTGTAAACAATCTCACCCCTCCCTGCACCTGATGATCTTGTTAATCCTGTTTCCATGAAAATTTACGTTATGATAGTACTTGCTATGCTGATTGAATTTTTCTTTAATCTACCTGTATACATATAGGACTCTTCAATTTAGCAGTTGTCAGTACGAGCACAATATTGGTATCAACTGAAGGTCTTTAAAAACTATTCAAATATATGAATCCTATTTTAGTTGGGATGGGTGTCCAACATTTTGGCATCCCTGGGCCACACTGGAAGCAGAGTTGTCTTGGGCCACACATTAAATACACAAAGACTAATGAAAACTGAGGAGCAAAAAAAAAGCTTTTAAATAAATTTATGATTTTGTGTTGGGTTTCATTCATAGCCATTTGGGGCTGCATGCGGCCTGTGGGCTGTGGTTGGACACCCCTGTAGGGGTTTCAATCAATTTGGTCTGGGGTGGGATTCCGGTTTTAGCATATTTCAAACCCTTTAGATGCTTCTAATATTTAACTAGGTTTGAAAACCACTGTGCCTGATAGTAAATTAAAAATAATCATAATCCTCATTGTAACCTGTGTCTAAAACATGTTTGATTTAAGTGGTATTACACTTAGCAATAGTATTTGAATGAACAGACTCAAAAACTGTTCTCACTTGAATAATAATAGAAATAGTATCATGGTCACTGTATATTTTTTAAAGGGATTTGTAGATTACAAAACTAATTCCTATAGGCTCATTTCTTTGTGAATATTTTGGATAGAGCAGGTACTTTAAATAAAACTGTGGATAAGTAGCAAGATACTCCTTTCATGCTGAGATGCATTGATATTCCTTAAAAAAAAAAAAAAAACTAAAAACTTCATTAACTCCTTTGTAACACATAAAAGTCAAACATTCCTTCAAATTTTCATCTTGGCCATGAATTTTTTTTCAAGAGCGGCCCTGTATTATTTTAACTATATACACACATTGTGTGTGTTTTATATACTATTTATATATGTGTATACTATACTTTTTTAATATTTCCATATTTTTGAGGCAAGGCAATTGTTACCAGTTTTTGAAGAATTTCAAAGTAAATTTCACTCAGAGCTACTAATATGGATGTAGCTGGTAGTGTTTTCTCTGAGTCAGATATAACAGTCATTAATATCTGTTTTCATGTCATATTGATTATATCCTACTCAGTCTCCCCTGGCACTTGAACTAAACACTAATTTGATTTGACATCTCTATTGAGACAGTTATTGAACCAGAAATCAATTATCCACTGCTAACTACTTAAATGTCTTCTACTCCTCTGCCTTCTACCATTACTACCTACCTTCACCACAGATTCTTATCATTTTTAAGTTTTCAATTAGAGATAATACTTCAGACATTAGAGGACTTGTGGCACAATCTTAAATTCATTATAGGTGTCTATATGATTCATTAATTTATGTAATAATTATTTAGGTATCTATTAGATGCCACACATCATTTTTGGTACTGGGGACACAATTAAAAGCAAATAAATAAAATATCTTGCTATTATGAAAGTATCTTCCTATTCAGGGAAGGTGGGCATAGGCAGATAGTAAATAACAAATTAGTGAAATTTCATCAGGGGACCACAGTACTAAAAGAAAATTAAATAAGCAATGAGAAGAGTATAAAGGGCTGAGTGCTATTTTATTTACATATCTTGTAAAAATATAAAACTATAGATTTATAAAGCCATTAATATCCAACAATTGCCATTCATAGTGCCTGCTCTTATCTTCTTTTATTAATTAATTTGTTTATTCACTTTTATACATTTCCCTATTGCCATCTTGTTCTTTAATCTAAAAACTACTATTCCAATTTTACTGAGTGCATATCATACCATTTGTATGTGTTCTTATTAACTATTTTTGATAGGATGAATTAATTGTAGTGAAACTATAGATCTCATTTTATTTTTCACTTTCTTTACTCAATGCTATGCTTTTCCACATATACATCTAGTCAATTTATTATAACTTGGGCACCTCATATGAGAGAGTAAATTTACCACATTCATTCATCCATTCTAGGTGTTGTACTCACCATGAGATAGTCAGTCAAAGGTCTTCAGAAAAGGTGACACATTATATATTTAAAGTGCATGAAAATTATGTTTTTTCTATTATTGTTCTTTGAATCATATTCACAAGACAAGAATTAACTTATAATATTATCTAGTATAACACATGTGAATAGAACACTAGAACACTTCAATAATACTGACTGGGAGATAGCCCAAGGCAAAGTTGGACAATTATGACTACTAAAAAGTTTTTTTTATTATTATTAGAAGAATAACTCTAGTGAAAAATGAAAATGGAAAGGATGACTGGCAAAGGAGTGTCTGAGTAGAGATGCTACCATGAAATAGCTTTAAATGTGTTAATTAGGAAGTTCAATTAGAAACAGAACCCAGAGTGAAAATAAAAGTATATGAAGTCCATTGGTCCCATTATTGTAAGAGTAGGACTCCCACAAAGTTAAAGCATGAAGTAATACAGAAAATTATGTAATCTCTAAAGCCAAAGAGAAGTTAGAAGTAATTATTGTTTTGGGATTTGCATTTGGAAAATATTACATTATGATTTTGTGGGTGACATAGTCTAAAATTCTTTTTATACTATATCAGGAATGTGCTGTCTTGCATTATGCACAACCTGTGAAAGACATGGGCTTCTTTTCATCATAAGTGTTTTCAAGAAGAAATGGAAATGTAACTTATAGGAGTAAAGCATTCAAGTTGTGTTGCAAAGAGTAAAAATTATTTCTTTGAAGAAACTAGTTTCCACTATTCAGCCTGAAAAAGGAAAAAATTACAGAGTCCACTCAGCACAGAACTAACTGTTCTACACTTTAGGTTCCCATATTGTCTTTTGTAAGCAGTAAAGACAGCTTCTTGACACTTCCTGGAGTGGGAAAATTTTGTAACACTTTGGTTGTCACTACGGTGCATTTTCATATTTGCAAGTGGAGGCTGTGGAGTAACTGAGGTTATGACATGTCAATGTCAGGGACTGGCTTTTGGAAAGCCTAACTGATGAAGATTAATTAGTCTGTTATTCAAAGTGGGGCCTTAAGATTTTGGAATAAGTTGAGAACAAAGGAAGCAAATTAGGAGTTGCTAAGAAAGGAATATAAAGTGATACAAACAAATTTTTAAAAAATTCTGAAGCTTTGACAAAGATAAACAATAATCAACAGAAAGCAGTCATAGTATAAACATTTCTACAGAATATCAACAGTGATAAGAAAAGGCATTTTGTGACATGGTAAAATTAAGAAAAAACAAGACCAATTTCTAAGCATGTTAGAATGTAAGGAAAAGACAAAGACACTATACTACTGCACAAACAAATCCCCACTCACAACACATATGAGTGGGGACTACTTTTTTTTTTTTTTACAGTGACAACTCTAGCCCTGCTTTGTTCTTCACCTGTCCTAGACAAAAACAAACAAACAAACAAAAACGTTTTAGGTACCCATCATGAAATTGTCCTGTTTTGTGACAGAACTTGCTTTGTGACAGATCTCCAAAAGAGATCCTTTTCTAAGTCACTCAGCAAAAGCCCACACCCTATATCAAGCTCATCCTAACTCCTTAGTAAGACATCTCATGGTTAAATGTGGTGTCTCCCTCATTGCCATACATCAGTAAATCTCACTTTATTTAATACTAGCTAAGCTTTACAGAATAAGCTGTGTGTATATCATGAGAATAAGAAGGATTTTTAACTGTTGGTAGTCTCTGATATAATATGGAAATGTAAGAATTAATTACAAAAACTGAAGTGTTATTTTTGGAATGTTCATTAGAGAAAGGGTGTCATTATCAACTCAGTGTCTACATTCTGTTCTGCTTTGTACTCACATTGGGGTGCTTGGGTAAACGAAATGGTTGGAATACTGGGAGGAACCATATTCCCAATAGTACATACTGTGCTGGAAATTACTTCTTGATATCTGACTTTTGTAAAGGATTCCTTCAAGTCAAATATTTTACTACTCCTACTGTAATGTACTGTTTTTCTTTTTTCTATCACCCTTCAATCACTTGATCTCCATCTTCTCCAGGTTTAGTTTTCTTTTGATCCACTTCTTTCCTGTCCAGTCCAGGAACCAAGGTGGGGAATCTGAAGCACTCTCTGTTAATATCCTGAATGTTCCATGGCCACTTTTCCACCAACATATTCAACATGTATTATTAACACAATCATCTGGCAATGGGAATTTTTCTAGTGTTTTCTATTTTATCTATCTATCATCTATCATCTGTCATCTATCCATATAGCATCTATCTATCATCTGTCTATCTATCCACCAACCACTATCCACTCACACAGGCATTTTTTTAAAAAAAAATTATTTTGTTTTATATATTTGGATTATTACACCAAGAGAGATTAATGACTAGTGCAGAGCTTCATGGACAACAAATGTTAGAGCCAAGATTTAGAGCCAAAGGCTTTGTGCTTTCTACTTCGTCAAACTTTTAATTTTCTTTTTTTACATTTTCATGTTATCTGTGAAAGAAGGTGAATGTGAAATTATAAATAAATGTGTTGGAAAGAGCAGACATTCTTCCATTCTTTCCATTCTGAATTTGGACATTTGACTCTTGGTCATTAGCTAAAGAGAATTAGAGTTGAGAGTGTGTTAGTTCTATTATATCATTTACCAATTAGTAAATTGTAAATGACTTCCTTATCTTTTTCTAGAGACTTATTTTGAGAAAATAATAAAATGTTTTATAACATCTTTCATTATTTCTTGCTTATACTTCTGAGTTATATGAATATTAGTTAAATTAAATTTAAGAAGTAATACACATGTCATTTGATTTGATATTTAATATTGTCAAGTTTCAGAGGAACTATATGGTAATCTTCCTGAAGCATAAAGAGAAAAATATACTCATGAGTTTTTAAGTAATGTAATAATAATGAAAACATAAATTCTTATTTTATCATGTTAAAATGTATGGAAGTGTTAATGAAATGAGAAAATTTGTTGGCATATATACTTGATTTCCATTTCCATGCTAGTTTTTGTAATTAAAAATAATAAAAATATCAGTTAACTTCAAGTGAATAAAATGGGAAAATATGAGAGATTGAGCATAAAATATATGGTAGCCAGCATCCAACATGTCTGTTTAAGGACCATTTCCTCTTATTCTTTAAGAATCCTTCATCTTTTTTTCTCTTTACCTTTTTCTTTTCAGTATTCCATCCAGTTTTATACAATAGTGATAAGGATTTTCTGGATCTAGAACCTCTAACTGAAATATGAACTTTTGGTTTTGCATCTTGCTTTATTTCACATTGTCTGACTCATCATTGCAACTTTTTATCTCAACTGGATTATCTCTGAGACTCTATAAAGCTGACAGTGATACTAATCCTTTACTGATAAAAGAATGTGATATGTAGATTACAGAAGAATTCAAGTAATAGCCAGCATTTCAATTTATCAAGGGAAACTACTCTATAAATACTGTGTGCCAATTATGAAATTGAGCTTTCTAGATAATTTTTACTTGAGTTTGTCATGCACTTTATTTTTATTTTTTTAATTTATTTTAATTGTTGTTCTTGTACAGTTTTCTGTCTTTTGTTCCCATTCCAGCCCACCGCCCCAGCCCTCCCCACCACCCTCCCATTTCCACCACTGCTAGTTTTTGTCCATGTGTCCTTTATACTTGTTGCTCCAAACCCTTCCTCTTTCCCCCTGAAATTCCCTCCCCTCTCCCCTCTGGTGACTATCAATCCCTTCTCAATTTCAGTGTCTTTGGTTATATTGTGCTTGTTTGTTTGTCCTTTTGATTAGGTACCTGTTAAAGGTAAGATCATATGGTATTTGTCTTTCACTGCCTGGCTTATTTCACTTAGCATAATGCTCTCCAGTTCCATCCATGCTGTCGTGAAGGGTAGGAGCTCCTTCTTTCTTTCTGCTGCATAGAATTCCATTGTGTAAATGTACCAAAGTTTCTTGATCCATTCATTTACTGATGGGCACCTAGGTTGCTTCTAACACTTGGCTATTGTAAATTGTACTGCTATGAACATTGGGTTGCATCGATTCTTTTGGATTGGTGTTTCAGGGTTCTTAGGATATAATCCTAGCAGTGGAATTGCTGGGTCAAAAGGTAGATCCATTTTTAGTTTTCTTAGAAAATTCCATACTGCTTTTCATAGTGGTTGTAACAGTCTGCAATCCCACCAATAGTGCACTAGGGTCCCCTTTTCTCCACATCCTCTCCAACACTTGTTTGTTGCTTTATTTATGATGGCCATGCTGACAGGTGTGAAGTGGTATCTCTTTGTGGTTTTAATTTGCATCTCTCTGATAGCAAGTGATATTGAGCATCTTTTCATGTGTCTGTGGATCCTCTGTATATCCTCCTTGGAGAAGTGTCTGTTCAAGCCCTTTGCCCATTTTTTACTTGGGTTGCTTATCTTCTTAGAGTGGAGTCATGTAAGTTCTTTATGTATTTTGGAGATTAAACCCTAGTCTGAGGAATCATTGGCGAATATATTTTCCCATACAGTTGGTTCTCTTTTTATTATAATACTGTTTTCTTTAGCTGTGCAGAACCTTTTTATTTTGATGAGATCCCATTTATTTATTTTTTCCTTTATGCCCCTTGCTTTAGGGGACATATCAGTAAAAAACGTTGTTGTGTGAAATGTCTGAGATTTTCCTGCCTATGTTCTCCTTTAGGACTTTAATGGTGTCATGGCTTATATTTAAATCTTTTATCCACCTTGAGTTTATTTTTGTGTATGGTGTAAGTTGGTGTTCAAGTTTCATTTTTTTTTGCATGTAGTTGTCCAGTTCTCCCAACACCACTTGTTGAAGGGGCTACTTTTACTCCATTTTATGTTGCTGCCTCCTTTGTCAAATATTAATTGACCATAGAGAATTGGGTTTACTTCTGGGCTCTCTGTTCTATTCCATTGGTCCATGTGCCTGTTTTTGTGCCAGTACCAGGCTGTTTTGATTACAGTGGCTTTGAAATATAGCTTTGTGTCAGGTACTGTGATCCCTCCTACTTACTCTTCTTTTTCAACATTGCTGCAGCTATTCAAGGTCGTTTATGATTCCATATAAATTTTTGAAGTGTTTGTACTATATCTGTGAAATATGCCATTGGTAATTTGATAGGTATTGCATTGAATCTGTAAATTGCTTTGGGTAGTATGGACATTTTGATTATGTTAATTCTTCCAATCCATGAACACAGTATATGTTTCCATTTGTTTGTGTGTTCCTTGATTTCTTTCTTCAGTGTTGTGTAGTTTTCTGAGTATAGATCCTTTACTTCCATGGTTAGGTTTATTCCTAGGTATTTTATTTTTCTTTTTGCTATATCAAATGGGATTTTTTCCTTGAATTCTGCTTCTGCTGTTTCATTGTTGGTATACAAAAATGCCTTTGATTTCTGAATATTGACTTTGTATCCTGCTGTTTGGCCAAATTCATTTATTAGGTGAAGCAGCTTTTTGGCCAAGTCTATAGGATTTTCTATGTACACTATCATGTCATCTGCAAACAAAGATAGCTTTGTTTCCTCTTTTCCAATTTGGATGCCTTTTATTTCCTTTTCTTGTCTCATTGCTGTGGCTAAGACTTCCAATACTATATTGAATAGAAGTGGTGAAAGTGGACAACCTTGTCTTGTTCCTGATCTTAGTGGAGAAGATTTTAGTTTTTGCCCATTGAGTATGATGTTGGCTGTAGGTCTCTCATATATGGCCTTGATTATGTTGAGGAATGCTCCCTCTATTCCCACTTTGCTGAGTATTTTTAACATAAATGGGTGCTGTACCTTATCAAATGCTTTTTCTGCATCTATTGATATGATCATGTGATTTTTGTCTTTGCTTTTGTTTATGGATGTATGACGTTTACTGATTTGCGAATGTTGAACCAACCTTGCATCCCTGGGATGAATCCCACTTGGATATGGTGTATGATCTTTTTAATGTATTGTTGGATGTGGTTTGCCAATATTTTCTTGAGAATTTTAGCATCTATGTTCATCAGCGACATTGGCCTGAAGTTTTCTTTCTTTGTTGTGTCTTTATCTGGTTTGGGGATTAGGATGATGCTGACTTCATAAAAAGAATTTGGGAGTTTTCCATCTTCTGGGATTTTTTGGAATAGTCTATGAAGGATAGGGGTTAGCACTTCCTTAAATGCTTTGTAAAATTCTCCTGTGAAACCATCCGCTCCCGGGCTTTTGTGTGTTGGGAGTTTTTTGATTACAGCTTCTATTTCGTCTGCTGCTATTGGTCTCTTCAGGGTTTCTGCTTCTTCTTCATGGAGTTTTGGGAGATTACATTTTTGTAGAAAGTTGTCTATTTCACCTAGGTTTTCAAATTTCTTAACACGCAGTTCTTCATAGTAGTTTCTTACAATCCTTTGTATTTCTGTGCTGTTACTTGTAATCTCTCCTCTTTCATTTCTGATTGTGTTTATTTGGGTCCTCTCTCTTTTTTTCTTGATGAGCCTGCTGAAAGGCTTGTCGATTTTGTTTATCTTTTCAAAAAACCAGCTCCTGGATTCATTGATCCTTAGAATTGTGCTTTTAGTCTCCATGTCATTTAATTCTGCTCTAATCTTGGTTATTTCCTTCTTTCTACTTGCTCTGGGCTGTCTTTGTTCCTCAAGTTCCTGTAGGTGTATGGTTAAGTTGTTTGTTTGAAATGTTTCTGTCTTTTTTAGGTAGGCCTCTATCACTATGAACTTCCCTCTGAGGACTGCCTTTGCTGTGTCCTATAAGTTTTGGGTAGCTGTGAGTTCATTTTCATTTGTTTCCAGAAATTTTTTGATTTCTTTCCTAATTTCATTCTTGATCCATTTATTATTTTTTAACATGCTATTCAATCTCCATGATTTTGAAGATTTTGGGTTTTTCCCCTTGGGGTTGGCTTCTAGTTTCAGTCCCTTGTGGTCAGAGAAAACACTTGGTATGATTTCCATTTTATTCAATTTGTTGAGGTTTGGTTTGTGTCCTATCATGTGATCTATCTTTGAAAATGCTCCATGTGTGCATTTGAAAAGAATGTATATTTAGATTCTTTGGGATGAAGGGCTCTATACATATCAGTTAAGTGCATTTCATCTACAGTGTTGTTCAATGCCACAATATCTTTGTTTGGAAGATCTGTCCATTTTTGACAGTGGGGTGTTAAAATCCCCTACTATAATTGTGTTGCTGTCAATATCTTTCTTGAAGTCCTTTAAGATTTTCTTTATGTATTTAGGTACTCCTATGTTGGGTGCATATATTTTTACTATGTTTGTCTTCTTGGTGGATTGTTCCCTTGTGTATTATGAAGTGACTTTCTAGGTCTCTCTTTATGGCTCTTCTTTTGAAGTCTAATTTGTCTGATATGAATATTGCTACCCCAGCTTTTTTTTTCTGTCCATTTGCTTGGAAAATTTGTTTCCAGCCCTACACTTTGAGTTGTGTAAGTCTTTTGTCCTGAAGTGGGTCTCTTTGAGGCAGCATATGTGTGGGTCATGCTTTCTTATCCATGCAGCTATTCTATGCCTTTTGGTTGGAGCATTTAATCCATTTACATTTAAGGTTATTATTGATAAGTACTGATTCATTGCCATTTTCATATCTATGTTCCTCTCTCTCTCTCTCCCTTTTCCTTCCTTTCCTTAAAACAGTTCCTTCAGCATCTCTTGCAAAACTGGTTTGGTAGAGGTGTATTCTTTGAGACTTCTTTTGTCTGGGAAGCTCTTTATTTGGCCTTCTATCTTGATTGAAAGGCTTGCAGGGTAAAGTAGTCTTGGTTGCAGGCCTTTGGTTCTCATTACTTGGAATATTTCTTGCCATGCTTTTCTGGCTGGGAGCATTTCCACTGAGAAGTCAGCCGCTAATCTTATTGGGGCTCCCTTGTATGTTACTTCCTTTTTCTCCCTTGCTGCCTTTAAGATTCTGTCTTTGTCTTGGAATTTTGCCATTTTAATTATGATGTGCCTTGAAGTGGGCCTCTTTGGGTTCCTCTTAATTGGGACTCTCTGTGTTTCCTGGATTTGTATGACTTTTTTCTCTCATCAGATTAGGGAAGTTTTCCATCATTACTTTTTCAAATAGGTTTTCTATCCCTTGCTCTTCTTCTTCTCCTTCTGGTATCCCTATTATACGGATATTATTACATTTCGTATTGTCTTGCATTTCTCTTAATCCCTCGTCATTCTTTTTGAGTCTCTTCCTTTTCTTGCTCTTTCTGGGTGTTTTTTTCTACCTGGTCCTCCAACTTGCTAATCGGATCTGCTTCATCAATTCTGCTTTTCAATCCTTCCACTGTGTTCTTCAGTTCAGAAATTGTACTCTTCATTTCCTCTTGGCCCTTGTTGATAGTTTCTATTTCCTTTTTCATGTTGATATAGTTTGCAGTGAGTTCATCGTAGCTTCCCTGTAGTTTCTGGTAGCTCATTGAGAGCTCGTGGAGCTTCCTGACAAATATTGTTTTGAACTCAAAATCTGACAGTTGAGCTGCCTCTGTTTCATTTAGCATTTTTTCTGGGGCTCCCTCCTTTCCTTTCATTTGGGGATTATTTCTTTGTCTTCCCATTGTTTGTGAGACTCTTCTTGTTAGCCGCAGCTTCTTACATTGATCTGCTCTGGCTCCCTGGGTTTATGGTGTGAACTTCTGTAGTAGAATACCTGTGAGATTCAGTGGTGCTGTCTCCTTCAGGTATCCTGGTGTTCACAGGTTCCACTGTCTTATGAAATGCCCCCTCCTTGGGACCACCTCTGCTTTTTACACAGTTCCAGGGTTGGTTTTTTTGTTGTTGTTGTTGTTTTTTTGTTTTGTTTTGTCTTACTCATGGGTATTTAAAAAGAGAAAAGAGGAAAAAATGGAAAGAAAAGAAAGAAGAGAAGAAAGAAAAAGAAAAGAAGAGGAAGGGAGAAGAGATAAAACTGGAAAGAAAGGAAGAATGAATAAGACAAGAAAGAAGATACGAGAAGCAAAGGGCGTTGAGGGGTTAAAAAAGATAAAAATAATGAAAAAATAATAGAAAAAATAAAATTTATAAAGAGAAAAAGGAAAAAAGAAAAAGGCAACAAGAAAAAATAAAAAAATAAAAATAAAAAATACCCAACAACTCTTGCTGTTTTCAATCTTGCTGAGCTGGTGTTTCTGGTCTTGCTGGCAGCAGTGGCCTAGGGGTGACAGTATCACTTTTCTCCCTGTTCAGCACTAAGTTATCTTTGTACTACTGTCCTCAGAGCTAGCCCTGGGCCTCTCCGCTCAGGGCCTCAGGTGTACATTCTGAGGAAGCATGTGCCTACCGCAGTTGCACGCAGGTGTCTATGATCTCACAGCCACCTTTGGTCACACACGGGTGCCAATCCCCACGCAATGGTGCCCAATGGTGGGCTTGGACAGTCATGAGAGTTCAGGTGTGCAGCCGTTCCAATGGCGCCGGGTGCTGACAGTCCTGCCAGCTCAGGCCTGTCCCAATGGCACTGGCCACCAACAATCAGGGGAGCCTGGTGTGCAGTCCTCCCCGGGATATGCGTGGGTGTTCACACCCCCAGCTTGTCTACCATTGAGACCCCAACTCCTCTCTGCGAGATTTCAAGCAACTGGGTTTATCCCAGGGCAGCTAAAACTTTGTTTGGCTGGGGAGGGAGCGGTTGACCCAGCTCCCTCCCTAATCTTGTGGTGAGCCTGGCGAACACCAGCCCGGGCCTCACACTCGGCCCTGGTGTCCGTGCTGCCTCTTGGGGTCTTATTGTTCTGAAGTACTCTCCTTACCGTCTGGTTTTTCAATGTCCACTACAATTTTTGATCTGCTATTTTTAAATATGCTGTGTTTCTGATGGCTGTTTGCTCTGTTCCAATGTAAATTGGCCAGGATTTTCTCCTGTGTGTAGGGAGAAGTGAAATATGCTCCTTCCTACCACACCGCCATCTTCCATCTGTCATGCACTTTTAATCTCTATTTTTCTGTGTGTCAAATTGTCATCTACTTTCCTACTCGATGGTGAGGTGGCAAAGGTATATTCTTAGAAACCTTGGATCCAGGCAGAGAGGCCCTGTTTCCCATCAGCTACTCTTTCTATTCAAGAAATATTTGTTGACATCCACATTACACCAGGCACATAGGCGTATCCTGGAATCATAGAGGATAAGGTTTAATCTTCTAATTAAGTCTCTAAATATGAAGATTTCATATGTAGATGCATCTTTTCAATTTTAAAATGGGTGAAAAATCATTCATGTTTCTATTATGCAATATAAATCCATTTAGGAAATCATAAGTATAGCATGGTAACTATTGTTAACAACACTGTGTTGTGTATTTAAAATTTAAAAAGTAGGTAGGTCTTAAGTACTCTCACCATAAAAACAAGCACACAAAAAAGATAATATGTGTGGAAATGGATATGCTGATTAGTTTGGTTGTGGTGGATATTTCACAATGTATACATATATCAAAACACCACACCTTGCACCTTAAATACACACAAACTTTTGTCAAGTATTCCTGAGCAAAGCTAAAAATATATAAAATGCTATATTATATATTATTTTATAAGTAATGCTATTATATATGTTTATATAAAATAATGTTTTATATAATGATATAAAATTACTCTCTATAGGTATGTTAGAAGTTAGTAAGGGAAGGAAGAATATATTATAAATTTCTGACTTTGTTAAACTTATAGTTCAGTGGGCAAGACAAAATATAAATAGATATAACATGACATAATCTCATAGTGTTATAATAAAATGTGAATAAACTACTGAGGGATATTTAGAAGAAACAGAAGAAATTTGTAAATTATATTTTATTATTTTGGGCACTAAATATGTTTCTATTTATTTTACACTTTTTTTTACATGTTCTGAGTTCCTAGGATAAAATAAATTTATTTAAACATGGCTATTGACAGGTTAGTTGTTTAATATTTTTTATTTTTTAAAAATATTTTATTTATTTTTAGACAGAGGGGAGGGGAAGGAGAAAGAGAGGGAGAGAAACATTAATGTGTGGTTGCCTCTCCTGAGGCCCCCCACTGGGACTTGGCCAACAACCCACGCATGTGCCCTGACTGGGAATTGAACCAGTTACCCTTTGGTTCACAGCTCAGGGGTCAATCCACTAAGCCATATCAGCCAGGGCATTTATTTAATATTTTTAAAACAACTTAACTATCATGTAAACTATTGCCCATGTTTAAATGTCATGCTTCTAGTGATGGGTAAAAAAAATACTTTATGCATTAACAGACCATGGGATTCATAATCTTAGACATCAAAGTGTTCAACAGAGGATTTTGTAGGTAAATCTAGGCATAACAAATATACAATATGACCTAGACATTTTATGTCAGATCATCTCAAGTTACATAATGAAAAACAAATTACCTGAGAAATGTCTTATTCTATAGCTTCATTAAGCCTTGTTTTCAAGCCCTGGCTGGTGTGGCTCAGTGGATTGAGTAGCAGCCTCTGAAGCAAAGGGTCGTTGGTTTGATTCCCAGTCAGGGCACATGCCTGGGTTGCGGGACAGGTCCCCAGGAGGGGCATGCAAGAGGCAACCAGACATTGATGTTTCTCTCCATCTCTTTCTCTCTCATTCCCTTCTCTCTCTAAGAAAAAATAATAATAATAAAATATCTTTCCCCCCAAAATGCCTTGATTTCCAGCCAAAGTTTCTCCCTCTTTTTAAATGGTTCTTAAAATTGCAGGCTTGCTAGCAATCCCTGGTGAGTTTCCATACAGACATGGAACTGCCCCAACTCTTTCCCTTTCCAAGGGCTCCTCCACAGTGCCAGGTGCATGAGATATTTACTGCCTTCCTTTACATTTTTTAATGGCTTACATTTTATGTTTATCATTTTTATACTTGGTTATTTAGTGACATATGTGGCATACTATAAATATTTGTTTCATTTTTCCCCTCTAGCTTATATGATACTACAGTCATTTGTTTAAATACATACTTTTGAATATTGCAATGATGATATAAGAGCTATCAAACAGGACAGCTAGAATATTTTTAAATGCCTAATATTGATAAAGAGAAAACATATACATGTAAGATAAACTGAAATACAACCTTTTAGATTAAATTTTCTCCAAGAGCAAATATGAGTTTGTGAACAATGATGTGAACTGTTCTGCTGTAAAATGAGTTTATCATAAGTATGTAAGGCACAGCTTCTTTCAGTTACTTTTCATATTAATAGTTGCATGGATTTTTTTCTGTAGTCTACCTTATATAGATTCTCTTTCCCTATATAGTGCCAATAACGCTTTATGTGAGGTTTCATGCATTCTCATTGGGTTTGGTACTTCACAGTTAAACATGTATACCTAAACATCTACACACACCACACGTGCACCACAGAAAATAGTTAAGAGGCTTTTTATACTTGAAAAGTATACTTAGGTGTTTTTATACTCAGGTGCTTAAAAGAAAGTTGACTGTACCTGAGGCCATGGAAATTATGCTTCATGTTAAACATTTTTATTTGGGTAAGGGATGGTTCTTTTACATTAAATGTACAAAAAGTAAAAACATTTTTAAGGAAAGCTAAAAATAGCCTAAGCTACAACATAAAAAACACTCAAGCTGAAGAAAAGTATAGGAAAAGATAATGAGACAGATTAGTGAGAACCTAGAAAAATTCCTTGGTAAGTAGAACAGGGATACTGAAACATAGCTAAAAACAATGGCCCAGCCATTAACAGCCAGGTGTAGATTGTCAGCAGGGAGGAAGGCCCCCTGGTTCCTGGAAGGGACAAAACTGGGGAAACAAAAACTTCACCCTCAGGGTTGCCTCTTCTTCCCTGGCCCTTCCTCCCTGGAAATAACATCTAAGCCTAGGTGTGTTTCAACTCCAGGTACAGAAAAGCAGCAAAACCAGATGGGCAATTCCAAGACCAGTACTATGACTAAAACCCCTATGCCCTGCCCACTGACCAATCACTGGAGATCACAACCCTAAAAGTCACACTTGGACAACTGATGACTTCTACTGAAACCTTCCCCTGAGACCTGCTTATAAGAGAGAGATAAAAGCCTCAAGAGAAAGAATCCCCTGTTTTCTCTTCCACCAGGGAACAGCAAGTGCCATTCCCTTTCCCTTCTTCTTTCCCCACTTCTTTTTTTAAAATATATTTTATTGATTATACTATTACAGTTGTCTCATTTCTCTCTCATCATTCCTCCCCACCCTGCACACCCCCTCCCACCCACATTCCCCCCTTTAGTTCATGTCCACATGTCACAAGTTCTTTAGCTTCTACTTTTCCTACACTATTCTTGCCCTCCTCCTGTCTATTTTCTACCCACCATCTATGCTACTTATTCTCTGTATCTTTTCCCCCTCTCTCCTCCTTCCACTCCCCTGTTGCTATCCCTCTCTGTGGTCTCCATCTCTGTGTTTCTGTTCCTGCTCTAGTTGTTTGCATAGTTTGCTTTTGTTTTCGGTCTGGTTGTTAATATCTGTGTTTGCTGTCTTTTTACTGTCATATTTTTAGACAGTAGAAATATTTTTAGATAAGTCCCTTTAACCCACTTCTTTCTTCACAGGCATGCTTCTCCTAAATTCTAAGGCAATGGGCAGCTGGTAGTCTTCTCCCAGACATCCCCAGAACCTGATGCCAAAGTTCTTTTTTCTCTGACTTTCCAGTGAGCTAAGGCAGCCCAGCGCAGGCTCTCCTATTGCTTCTTCTATGCTAAGTCCTTCCTCCTTTCACTGTCCCCAGCTTTACTAAATGTATCCTCATAGTCACCTGGACTCCTGTTGTGAAGTCCTTCCTGCACAAAGTCAAGAACCCATAAGCTATAGCTGGCCCTAGGCAGACCCTCTCAGGGCCAGAACCCTGCCCAGTAACAATGATGCCTGAAGTGTGATCCATGTACCTAAAAAAAAATCTTGGTTCTCTTTTTCTCCACTAATATTGGATATCAAAGTAAAGATGCAATTCCATCAGTTAAATTTAACATCATTTTAATTTTTCACTAAGTTTAGTCTATCAAATCCTCACCTCAATATCACCAGAATGTGATATTGTAAAAAAAAATTGAACATTATCAATGTCTGATTTCTATATTTCTCAGGCCCTCAGCTCTGACTTATTGAGTAATTACTCAATATACATTTGTTGCAATGAATTTACAGGGTCTGTCCAGAAAAAGTCTAATCACTGTTAATATAATGAGGATGGTTTGCCTGACATTCATGTAACCTGGCAAGGAGAGTGGATTGGAATGCACACACATGAACAATGATGACTTCACTAAGGCCACAACTATGAGCAGTTGGTGGTGATTGGCAGATTCACCATGACAATACGCCTGCTTGTGCATTATGGCTCGTGCATTACACCTTGTGCAGAGTTTTTGGCAAAATATCAAATCACCCAGGTGACTCAGCCCCCCTATAGCATAGATTTGATGTCCTGCATCTTTTGATTTTTCCTAAAACTAAAATCACCTTTGAAAGGGAAGATATTTCAGACTTTTGACAAGATTCCAGAAAATACGATGGGGCAGCTCCGGAAAATATGATGGGGCAGCTCTGAAAACTGTGTGAGGTCCCAAGTTGCCAACTCTGAAAGGAATTGAGGCATTGCTGTCTTATTTACAATATTTATTATATCTTGTATCTTCATCCATAAATGTATCTATTTTTTCATATGAAGTGGCTAGATACTTTCTGGACAGACCTCCTGTATGCACACATGTATAATTATTATGAAAACCCACTATGTGTGTGTGTATATATATATATATATATATATATATATATATATATATATAAAAAGTAAGCCCATTATAGTTTGAAAAATATTTATATAATTGTATTACATATAGTTTTTAAAGTCTGTACATTTGTTAAAGCATATAATTTGAATACGTTGTGATGCACACTAT
The DNA here is from genome assembly GCA_004027475.1 of Anoura caudifer. Taxonomy (NCBI): domain Eukaryota; kingdom Metazoa; phylum Chordata; class Mammalia; order Chiroptera; family Phyllostomidae; genus Anoura; species Anoura caudifer. The sequence continues at coordinate 21,506 of PVKU01011689.1, read as the reverse complement.
ATTTTAAAATTTCTCCCACAACTAATCTTTACTTCTTAATTTTTCTTATCTCTATCAACAAGATTTCTTCAATAAGTAAGGATTTACATGTGGTGTGGAAAAACATGCATTTTCCTTCTCAAGAAACAAATAAATGAGCAAAAATAGAAACGTGGTGAGTCGAGCTGACTCTCCTCAACACAGAGCTGTGGAGCCAGTTTGAGCAGAGCAAGCTCAACCTGAAGTGCAGGAGATCCCTGCCCCTGCGACAGCCGCTGGGGGTCAAATGCTAGAGGCATGCTCTCCCAAACCCTGCAGAAGGGGTAGGGAAACTAACACACATGGGCATTAGTTTTTTTATTATCCTTTGCCATTATTTAAATTTCATAACAGTCCAATCCTTTCAAAACTTCAGCAACTAACTTCAGCTTTACCAGAAGTACAAAGTAGCCCCGACCAAATTTAACTGATTATATGGTCTAAATTTCAAATGCAAAGCGGTGACACTCACCCATTTCTGCCTCTAGAGTCCACCTATCCCATTTCTATACTTTATGCTGACTCCCTGATCTGTTGACCTTAAACAAATAGACAGCTAGATATTTTTCAAGCAAAATGGGTTTATTCAGGAAAAACAGAATAGCAATTCGGAACATGCAGTCTAATGGCAATCTATGTACAAGACCCAAGAACAAAGGAAAGGGTCATTTTTTATACAAAAAGGGGAAGTTCAGAGGGAATATTATAAATAGATTCCACTGGAGAAAACTATAAGTTTAAAGTGTGGTGGCTTTTCATGAGCTGAGTTTTAACAGACACATTGGCTTTATGATTGCCGAGTGAGAAGATCACCGATTTTCTTCTTCCTGAAGTGGTGGAGCAGGAAAACATCTTCCTGCTGGAGTGGAAGTCTTTTTCTGTGTCAGGTAACTGACACAGAGGAGTAGGGCAACTTTCACAACTGCTCTCTCAGATTCTCTCTTCTAGCAGATTCAGGTTCCAGCTGCATCCTTGGGAAAATCTATTATGTCTAAGTTTAGCATGAGTGTTATATGTAGTGACAGCACTTTTTATTTTTTCTTTCAAAGGACATATCACAATGGTAGCTAGTTATAAATTTATCTATAAAATATCTGTTTCTTTCTACATTGTAAGTCCCAAAAGGTAAGAATCTAAATTCTCTTGCTCTTGGATATATCGCCAGCCCTTAGCATAGTGCCTGCAAATATAGGTACTCAGCAACTATTTATTTAATAAAACAATAAATTTTCATACAGTTTTGTTTATTTTTGCACAGTGTAATTTTTTTATTGTTTATGCTATTATAGTTGCCTCATTTTTTGAGGAAATTCCATACTGTTTTCCACAGTGGTATACCAGTCTTCATTTCCACCAACAGTGCACTAGGGTTTCCTTTTCTCCATAACCTCACCAGCACTTGTTGTCTGTTGATTTATTTATTTTAATTATATTTTATTGATCATATGATTACAATTGTCCTGACTTTTCTCCCTTTTCCCCCTCCACCAAGCACCACCCCCACTCCCTCAGGCAATCACCCCACCATTGCTCATGTCCATGGGTCATGCATATAAGTTCTTTGGCTATCTTACTTCCTATACTGTTCTTTACATCCCCATGGCTATTCTGTAACTACCTATTTGTACTTCTTAATCCCTTCACCTCTTCACCCATTCTCCCCCATCCCACTCCCATCCAGCAACCATCAAAAAGTTCTCTGTATCCATAATTTTGTTTCTATTCTTCTTGTTTGCTTAGTTTGTTTTTTAGATTCAATTGTTGATAGACATGCATTTTTGCCATTTTATTGTTCATAGTTTTGATATATTGTTCTTAACTAAGTCCCTTTAACATTTATATAACAATGGTTTAGTGGTGATGAACTCCTTTAGCTTTTCTTGTCTGGGATGACAAGAAAAGCTAAATGATAGCTGCTCTTCGATTATAAATGATATCTTTACTGGGTACAGCAATCTTGGCTGTAGGTCCCTGCTTTTCATAATTGAATATTTCTTGCCACTCCCATCTAGCCCACAAAGTTTCTATAGAAAAATCAACTGACAGTTTTATGGGGATGCCCCTGTAGGTAACTCTCTTCTTTTCTTTTTCCACTTTTAAGATTCTCTCTTTACCTTTAACCTTTGGCATTTCATTATGACGTGTTTTGGAGTAGGCCTCTTTGCACCTACCTTGCTTCGGACTCTCTGTGCTTCCTGGACTTGCATGTGTATTTCCTTCACTAAATTAGCGAAGTTTTCTTCCACAATTATTTCAAATAGATTTCCAATTTCTTGTTCTTTCTCTTCTTCTTCTGGCACCTCTAATATGTGAATGTTGGACCTCTTGAAGTTGTTCTAGAGGCTGCTTTTACTTTCCTCATATTTTTGGATTCTTTTGTCTCTTGTAGTTCTGATTGGCTGTTTTTTGCTTCCTTATGTTACAAATCATTGATTTGATTCAAGAATCAAATGAGCCAAGCTTCATCCACTTGACTGTTGTTTCCCTGTAAATTGTTCTTTATTTCAATAAGTGTATCCTTCATTTCTGACTGGATCTTTTATATGCTGCTGAGGTCCTCGGTAAACTCCTTGAACATCCTTATAACCAGTGTTTTGTACTTTGCATCTGATAGACTGCTTATCTCCATTTTGTTTAGCTCTTTTTCTGGAACTTTCATCTGTTCTTTCATTTGGACTGTTTCTTTGTCTCCTCATTTTGGCAGCCTCCCTGTGTTTGTTTCTATGTATCAGGTAGAGCTGCTTTGACTCCATGTCTTGGTGGTGTGGCCTAATGTAGTAGGTGTCCTGTAGAGCCCAGTGGCACACCCTCCCCTACACCCAAGCTGGGTACTCAAGGTGCATCCTTCATATGGGCTGAGTACACCCTCCTCTTCTGGTTGAGCCTTGGTTGCTGTTGGCAGATCAATGAGAGGGATTTACCCAGGACAGTCAGATACAAGGACTGGCTGTGACCACTGACCATCAACCTCCACCTTCATGGAGGATCACCTGTGCAGGGCCAGGGTGGTGGTGCTCGTAAATGGTCTATAGCTGTCCACTGGGTGTGCTAGCCTTGGGGTTTTCAGGGTGGTGCAGGCCAAGTTCAGACCCCACATATATTTTGCTTGGGGCACCCTGCCTGAGCTATAAAGCAATGTGAGATGGCTGCTACTCATGCTGGACTTGGAGATTCTCAGGCAAAGCCAAACTGTGAATCTAAGCTAGCTGCTGCTATTGCCAGGCCTGAACCTCATTGAAGCCAGCTGTTGCTTGTTTGACAGGATTTTGGAAGTTGTGAAGCATAAACCAAGATCAGACATTCATATGAAAAAGCAGCTTGCATGGGCCCGTACGGTGGGTGGAGCAGAGTCTCTGGGGATCTCTAAGGCGGGTCAAACAGTGTTAGCCAGGTTGATGGAGTCTCAGGTATGACACCAGCTTGCCAGTCTGTGGGGGGAGGGTTTAGAAAAGGTACACTGGCCTCTGCTCACCTTGATGGCGAATACTTTAGTTTTTCCTTGTATACCACTGGTGCTTTTCAAGCTGTTAACCTGGTGCTGGAGCTCAGCACAAGTGAGTCTGAGTAAATCGTTGTGTGGTTCTGTGAGAGGAATTGCTTGCTGCTCTAGCAGTTTCTTCAACCAACTCAGTCCCAACTGTATTTGCAGCCAGAAGCTGTGGGGACGTATCCTCCTGGCACTGGAATCCTGGTGTGGAGCTGGGACTCCTCACTCCCAAGTTATCCCTCTTGAAATTTTATCCACAACATGTGGGTGTGGGACCAGCCTGTTCCATGTCTAAGCCTCTCCTATCTGTCCGGATGGATATGGTTTCTTTAAATTTGTAGTTATCAGATTTCTCCTCAACTCAATTTTGTAGTTGTCAGACTTCCATCAACTCAATTTCTAATGGTTCTGAGTGACAGTTGTTCTATCTTTTAGCTGTAATTTTGATGTGGTTTTGTGAAGAGGCGAGCCATGTCTGCCTACACCACAGGAAGTGATGATTTATTAACATTTGCCATTTTGGCAGGTGTGAGGTAATATCTCACTGTGGTTTTAAATAAGAAGCATAAAATAGGGGAATCTGGACAATCTTGTTTTTAAAATCTCTTTTGTACCATTACCTAACTATGTTCTTATAGGAAAATTTCAAATTTCTAAACTTTATTTTGACATAATTTATCCAAATGTTTACTAAAATATTTTAAAGTCATTTCATGTTCAGAATGTATCTGGTAAATAAATATTAACTGAAAATAACTAATTATTGTTCCATAATTTGGGGGGATATCATTAGCAAAAATCTGCCATTCTATACATAAACAATTAATATTCCCAATTGTTATTGGGAAACCAGGACAAATAGAATTCAGCCTAAAGTCAGAATTAAGAGCTCCAGTTTTGGTGTCTGAAAGACATGAACTTTGACTAAGACTGCCTTAACATTTCCCTCACCCTGACTAAATGTTACACAGGTTTCTTCCTCAATATAGGTCCTTGACTTCCCTTTTTGAAGATTTACTTTAGAAAACTTGCACTCATAAATTATTTCTCTGCCCATTTGAAATGTACATAAATCTTCTAGGCTTTTGTCAGTTTTATGACCCACAGAATGTCTTTGTCAAGGACTGGGAATCATCTCTTTGGAATGTAATTATCAGGAAAGAGAGCAACCCTGTTTTCCAGTCGATGTGGAAGGACAGGAGCCTAACTTTGATGGGTGCCATTTATTGAACACAGATAGCCTAATCCCTGAAGGGAAAAAAAAACCCCAAAACTTTGCAAACTAAGGGAAACAATTCACTCAACACATCCTATTGATCAACTCTTTCCTAATGCCCTCCGTACGCTAGCACTAATTCACCCAGTGCTTAAAAACCTTCCTATATTTTGTTTCAGTAGAGTTGAGTTCAGTCTTTCTTCCCTATTGCAATAGCTTTGAGGAGAGCTTTCCTTGTCTGTTTAACTGTCCAGTGCAAGAAATTTGGTAACTGTGAGAACTAGAAAAAGTTACTTTGCACTCCAATCCCTCATCTTCTGGTTGATAATATCTGAATTATACATGTAATGAACCAGCACAAGTATGAGAATTATACATGTAAAGGGCTCAACACAAACCTCGTGTGATATATTATAAGCTCTGGTTAATGATTAACTAATTAAACAAAGCACATCATATAATTATCAACATATGATCTATTATTGAATCAGCTGCTTTAGGATCTGAAGATAAACCTAATGTTCTAAAAATGAAAATAATTATGGGCATTTAAAATGAAATTGGAGCTATATGTGGTTTTTAAGCTGAGAGTTCTGAGTAGTATATTCACAGATAGTCTTGAATGACAATAAATAGAAAGTTCTCACAATTATTCTGAATTAATTGATAAAAGGTAATGTGAGAATAATAACATGGGGAAAAACAAAATTAATTAGTTTTCTGGCCATATGATTTGGGCAAACATTAGAATTATGATCCCAGTATTTTCAAGGATTGTAGTCATATCAAGATCCATAGACAAACAGGATTTTGAAAGAAAAGGTCCACAATGTCTATTGCAAACTACTATTAGATAATATCATCAAGCTTAAGTTAATAAAGATATTCAGAAAACTGAACATCAGAAATTAGGATAATAGTTTATTGCTAAGACTATTCCTTTTTATCTCAATTTATGCCAACAGATTCATTAATATCTTAATATTCCCTCTAATGCCTAAAATGGTTATGATATATGATATTCATAGTTGAGTATTAATGATTTTAATTAATTTCTTTACATTCCAATTTAAGCATCCTTTCTTCCTCCCCCGTATCTTTCTTTTTTGACAGATACACTCTGAAATATTCTTAGTGGGATAATCCTAACATATTGCTTCTTTCGAAATTGCTCATGTTATTACATTTTCCATAACTGTACACCTGTGTTACATAAATAGTAATGCATATCAGATTCATATTTCCAGAGTTACTGTCTTTCTTTTTCCCTCCTTTTATATTTGATCACTATATGCTAATTTACATTTAAACAAATGTTCTTTCTCTAGCCTGCAATGAAAAGAAATAATGGAAGAAAGCACTGTTGTCTTAACATTATCAGTTCCAAGTTTAAGATCAAATTCTTTGTTTCATATTAAAAGAATCTAATATCAGACAAAGCTAAAATTACAGTTTTTTATGTTTCTTTTTTAATGCTTCAAATCTTTTAAACTTCATGAATAGTTGTTTTTAAATTTTGCAGTTTAGATCAGTTTAGGCCAGGATAATTATGAGTTGTTTGAAATCATCTGGACTGACAGCAGCCCATATTTTGAGTGACAAGGCAGGTTTTGTAGAATGGCAAATGTATTATACTGGCTATTTGTCTCCTCATTGTGCTGAAAATTCCAGCTTATTAAATCCTTAGAATGTGTTTTAGAATTGCATGATTAAATCTTATCAGGTAATTTTAAACCTTTAGTGGCATAATACCATAAAAAAAGCATTTTAATATCTTTGATTTCATTCTCTCAAAAACAAATTTTTTTTAGTGTAAATATCCCTGCTTACTATGGGTCCTATCTGTCCATATCACAATGTGACAGCATTCATACTCTTGTTATCTGCAAAGGCAGTGTGTCTGCTATTTGTCACCAAGCAACATTCAGAAACAATTTCCCCTCTTCTATTATCATGCAAAATGTGTTCAGGACAAGAAATGCACACAGAGAAAATTACTCCTCTGGTGAGATATTTTGACATAAAAATCTTTTCTCGTCAAAGATGAAAAGCACCTTGTCACTCACTTCTAATTACTGCCTCATTTCTCTCAATGTACAGAGAAGCCAACTCCCTGTGGCGACGTCACAGAGGCAGTTACCAACCTGCAGAGTTGGATGTGGCCTGTGAGCAGGGTTCACAGGGCTCAGCTTGGTTAGAGTCAAAGCACACTTACACAGGTAATCTTTAATTATAACTTTTAATCTTCTTTAAAATTGAAGAAAGGGCATTTTGTCTTTTTGCATAAATTATTGCTATTTCATCTTTATTATCAATGGATGCCTTCCTTCCCCAGCATTTTCAGATACATCTATGGCATTAAAGTGTACTGATTACCAATACTCACACTGTAAGAATAATTTTGAAGATTCTAAACTTATTAAAATAAAGCCTTTTCTGTCCTATGATTGTAATTAATATCCATAGCCAAATGAGTTAGGCGGGAATGGAATGGTGTGAACATTGAGCTGAGATGCAAAATTATTAACTATGTTTGGAAATTACTTCCTTAGAAGAATTCTAATTTTGGTCACTTGTTTACAACAGAGTTTCCAGGCAAAGCATTATAGAACAGAGGAAGAAAAATAATCACTAGCAAGCAAACAAACAATAATATTAAGGCTTTCAGTAATTCCACCTTGTATTGAGGACAGATATATGGGAGGATCTGTTAGCAATGAGGGTGGATGAGATTCTGGGACCTCAGGGATTTTCTCTGGCACCTTTAAGTTTATTATGTCAATGCTAAACTTTCTGTGATACCATTTACCCTAGGCCAACCCTGAAAAAACAGGATTTCTAAGGAAAATCATCCATATTATATTATCAGAGGAGTACAGGGGAAGAATTGCTTTATTATCATTTGCATTAAGCTGGTTTTTATTCATATCAGTTATGCAACATTTGATTAGCTGCTTCTCACAAAGAAGGCAATGTATTCACACAGCAACCCTTCACTGAGGGGCTGTTACATGTCAGTTTCCTTACCATACTGTGCATGAGTAATGCTGAGATGAATTGGTAACAATCTGTGTTTCTGATGAAAGCCACTCCATAATTCATTTATTTAGAAACATATAAATATCCAGCTCAGCTTATAGCCAGCTTCTGACACAAAGTGGGCACTTAGTAGAATATTTCAAATGAAATATGATGGATTAACAAAGCCATTCTGTATATCCCCAGCTTTAACACTGGATTAGCTCTAAACCTGTCTACAATTGCTTTCTCTTTTTTCAATACATTCTTCCAGATCATATGATAGAGTAGAGAAAGTTCATAAAATTTGAGTCAGAAGGCTTAGAGGCAGGTTTGTGATAAAAGTGCAAACTTAGTAAACTAAACTATTCTTACCTATTAAGACAATACTAGTTCTCATTTGTTGAATATTGATTATATATTAGACATGACGCTAAGTGTGTATATGTTTTACTCATTAAATTCCTATAACTACTTTATCAGAAATGTACTGGTACCATACTCACCTACAAATGAGAAGGAAAATTGAGGGTTACAGTCATTAAGAATATTATACAGTTTCATAGTGATAAGTAGCAGAGCTGGGAAGCAGGATAAAGCCAAGTCAATGCCACAGCAAAACCCACACTCCTGTTTTGAGTCACTTGACCTCATTCTGCTGGTCTAATTTAGATCCTCATTTGGGTCTTCTTTTCATTTTAGCTACAGTCTCACAAGTAGTGTCTTTGCCTTCAGTCTTTTCTCCCTGGAAAGTCACCCTTATTTAGTTGCCAGAGTGATCTACTTAAAATGTAGATCTGACCATAGACCACTGAGGTCTAAAATCCCTCAGTAGCACATTGTGGACATTTCAAGAGGAGAAAGTCTCTAAAGTATAAATGCCCACATCTACCATGGCTCACTTAACCCTTGCACAGGGTCATTAATCTCAGCAAATCTTCCTTATCCTTTTTTTTCAGCAACCTCACTACCTTTTCACATATGCCCTATAATTTAATCAAGCTGTTAAATAAAGATATCTTGTTCTTGCAATGATTGGAGAGCTCTGTTCAAATTTGAATTCAGTTTTTCACAAAATCTTTATACTCTGACATCATGGGCACTATTAATGCTTAAAATATCAACTAGGCTTTAACCTTTGCTTGTCCTAGGAATTAAAATGGAATCACAGAAGGCTAAGTCTTATCCTGCTTCTTTACTGAATTGACCCATTATTAAAAAAAGAAACAACAGGCCCAAAATGGAGTCACCCATGTTAAGCTCCTGTCACCAAAGCTAAACTTAATATGAGGGGACACACACACAGAGAGATACAAGTACACACACAACCTGGAATTATCTTCTAGAGGGTGGGTCCCTTGTAGTACAGTACTAGATGAGTGTTCTGGGAACCCAACTGTATCAGTATACCAGCTGGCATTGCTATGACAGGCTGCATTTGACTTCAGTGAATTTTTTGGAAGACTCTTTCAATGCTTTAGTCCATTTCATGATGGGTGATTTACAAGGGCACCTGGAGTGCTCAGCAGTTTTTGACCAAAAATGGTATGACCTACATGCCCCACTCTCCCTATTCACCTGATTTTGCCACCCCCAGAATTTTTTTAAATTGTTTCCCTGGATGAAAAATTCCTGAAAATGAAACATTTTGCTGATGTGAAAGAGGTGAGACAAGGAACAGCAGAAACCCTAAAAAGCATCAAAATTAACAAGTTCAAAAAGTGATTTGAGCAGTGAAAAAGAAGTCTCAATAGATGTATTGCATCAAATGGAGAGTACTTTGAAGATGACCAAAGTTTAAACATGGAAGAACACACAATTTTTAATAAATAAATTCGGGGTTTGGGGGTCCTGCCATGTACCTTACCTAATTGCAGTTTCATCCTATTCCAGTAATGTGATCTTTAACCAGTCAACCTAGAATTACGTGGTCAGCACTAGTAAGATAATAATAGCCCAACAGACAGACCCCCTTTGTCCCTTTTAGGAAGGTGATCTTGCCTGAGGCAACGAACTCTTTGCTAGAAACTTTGTTTTCCTACCTGCTCCTGCATATAAAAACCTTTCATTTTACAAAATGCTTTTGGAGCTCCTTTCTATCTGCTAGATGGAATGCTGCCTAATTTATGAATCATGAATAAAGTCAATATATATTTAGATTTACTCAGTTGAATTTTGTTTTTTAACACAATCCATTTCTTCTAACAGAATTTCAGATGATAATCCTGAGTTACCTGTAAGCAAGGAGGTAGGAGTATATGAAAACGTTTAGAAAACACTGTGTGCACTTCAGTGAGTGAAACATGCTAAATATATATTGAATAAAAATAAAATTAGCATATTATGCTAATCCCATCACTACCTGAGTATTTGAATGACAATAAGAATTTATTACTGTTGTGAACTGGGTACTTAAGGAAATTAATACAGCATATTGATATTTCTGAGCATTGCAAAAAAGCAATTCAATTTTGTTAAAACTATCTAATTAAAAAATAAACAAAATTATCACATAGTGGAAATCTTAATTTATATAAAATCCTTTTTCTTATTATTAATATTGCATCATTCATAACTTTTATCAAAAATTTATTTTATTTTATAGCCTTCTAAGCCTTGTGGCATTTCCCATGAATATTGGCTATTTTAAGATATAAAGATTCTTGAGTCTTTTTAGTAAACATGACAAACTGGAAACTGATAAATTTCTGTTCTATTTTGCTTGAGGCATTTTATAATTATGTTCTCATTTAATTTTTTTCATGTGAAGGAAAAAAGAACTTTCTTCTGATTCACAAGCAAGAAAACAGAGGTCTGATGACAGCATTTAGGTAAGAGACAAACATGTCTATTCGACTTGTAAAAGAAACTAACAATCACACTGTTAAAGATTAATCCTTATTTGTACCTGTGATGGAAATTATTATTTGTTCACAATTATTTGTTCCCTCTATGCCCTAGACATTTTCCCGCCCCATTAACCTCAGATGTGACCAAGGGATATTCTTTGAGCAAAGAAATATAGATGAAACTGACAGTGGGCTAACACATAGGGAAAGGTTCAGGGACTAGTGCACGATTCTGTTTGCCCTCCTGGTGTTATCCTCTGACGCTGTTCCCAGCAGGGCTGTCCCTCAGCATGGGTCCCAGATGCAGAAAAACATGGAGGAGTATCATACCATTACAGAACCTAGGGATCCAGCCCTAACCGTTGTATGATCAACGGACAATTGGGTATTGTAACATTGAGTTTGTTATTTTGCCACATAACCTTGTAAAAGATGACTAATAGTATTTCCTTTCTACTTCTATTTACAAATTGACATCAGTTTCTACATTTTATATGACATATCATAGTACAACAAATACTCTTCGTAAAAAAGAGTTTGGTTATTTAAATTATGAAGGAATATGTTTAAAAATAAATAAATGTAATAAAAATAAATTTGGGACTATATTTAAACAATGAGAAAAATGACTTGAACACTGGAAATTATGAAGCATTGCTAAAAAATTAAAGATGGCATAAATAAATGAAAAGATATTCTGTGCTCATAGATGGAAGGCTTCATATTGTTATAATGACAGTACTACCCAAAGCAAGTTACAGATTTAATTCAATCCCTATAAAAATCTTATTGGTGTCAGGCCTTTTCTGTATGTTTGTTTGGTTTTCAAAAAGAAGAAAACCCATGCTAAACTTCATATGAAATCTCAAAGGACTCTGAATAGTTAAGACAATTTTGAAAAAGATTAAAGTTGGTGGATAACTACTTTTTTTTATTTTAAAACATACAGCTACAGTAACAAAAAAGTGTAGTATTGTCATAAAGACTGACATCAGGCCTACAGAATAAACTAGAGATTTTGGGAATTAATCTTTATATTTTTAGTCAATTGATTTTGACAAGAGTATCAGTGGGGAAAGGCCCATGTTTTCAATAAATAATACTGGAAAAACTATATACAAGCATGCAAAACAATAAAGTTGGACCCTTACTTTATACCATATGTAAAAATTAACTCAGAATAAATCAAAGACCTAAACATAAGAGTTGAAATTATAAAACTCTTAGAGGAAACCATAGCAGAAAATCTTTATAAACTCTAAACTTTCAACAAATTCTTGGATAGGAATCCAAAAGCACAAGCAACAAAAGAAAAAATAGATTGAATTTTTACCAAAATTAAAAACTTCTGTGCATCAAAAGTTATCATCAAGAGAGCAAAAAAGACAACCCACCGAATGGGAAAAAATTGCAAATTGTATAACTGCTAAGAGAGTTTTATCTAAAATGTATAAAAAGCCTACAATTCAATGAAAAAAATAAAACAATTTAATTATAAGTGGGTAAATGGCCCAGGCTGGGTAACTTAGTTGGTTAGAGCATCATCCTGATATGCCAAGGTTGTGGGTTTAACCCCTGATTAAGGCACATACAAAAATCAACCAATGAATGCCTAAATAAGTAGAACAACAAATTGATGTTTTTTTCCTCTCTTTTCTCCTTTCTCTCTCTCTCTAAAATGAATCATCAATTTTTAAAAAATAAGCAAACTATTTGAATAAACTTTTCTCCAAAGAGGATATGCAGATGGCCAATAAGCACATGAAAAGATGTTTAATATCCTTAAGCATTAGGCAGAACCACACCTTTAGGTGTGATACACTTGCACACCTATTAGGATGGCTATTATTCAAAAAATAAAAAATAACATGTAGACAGGGATGTGGAGAGATTGGACCCTATGGGCATTTCTGATGGAAATGTAAAGTGGTGCAGCTACTGCAGAATGGAGGTTTTTAAAAAAGTTAAACATTGAATTGCTATATGACCCAGCAATTGCACTCCTAGGTACATACCCATCATTATTTACAGCATTTAAAAGGTGAAAACAATACAAGCAATGGATGACTGTATACTCAAAATATGGTATTTACATATGAGAGAGTATTATTCAGCCTGAAAAGGAGTGAAATTCTGATACATGCTACAACTTGGATGACCTTTGTTGACATCATGAAATAAGCAAGTGACAAGAGGATAAGAGGACTATGTGACTCCATTCATATGAGGCACTTAGAATAGAGACATTCATAGACACAGAGAGTAGAACATATATTACTAGTGGCTGGGGAAAGAGGGAATAAGGTTATTGTTTAATATCTATATTGTAACTACATTATTATAGTATAATTATATAATTATGCTAAATTTATTATTAATAGCTATAAATATATTGGCATTTTGGGATGATGTAAAAGTTCTGAAGATAGTGATGATGAATGATCTTAATGCCACTGAATTACAGTTAGAAATGATTAAAATAGTAAATTTTGATATATATATATATATTTTACCACAGTTTGTAGACATGTCCAAAGTATAGGTCAAAATATTTATTGAGTGTAATATTATATCCCATGTGCTGGGCTGGGCACATAACTGATATTATTTTATTTGGTGGTCACATTTTTCTATGAGAGGATATTCTTCCTGTTATGACTGATGAGGAACCTGAAATTCAGGGATGCTAAGGAACTGACCACAGTTTCACAGCTGTGATGAGACAGAGCCCGGAGTCTAATCCTTAGGTGCCTGAACACAATGCTTACATTCTTTGGCTTCACATGCTGTCTCCCAAATAAACCTTTTTATCCCTACCCTTTGGTATCCCTGAATACCAAATGTTTTAAAAGGTACAAACTCGTTTTTCTTGTCTTTTATTGTTTAAGCACATTACATATGCTGGCTCATTTAATGCTCAAAAGTTTGTAAACTCCTTTTTGTTCTTTATTCACATATACAAAAAGTGAAATTTACTACCTGTTACTCCCTATAATGATAAAACAGAAAGTTAGGAAGAGACTGTTTTTGATGAGGTAATTGTAACTGCTGGCTTTAAAGTGAGACTGTTGGTTCAATCTCAGCTCTGCAGACTAGCTTGCCAGTTACATGAGCAAGTTATTTAACCTATTTGCATATCAGTCCACTCATCTTTAAAATAGAGATGACAGCAAAACCTTCTCTATATGATTTATGTGAAGATAAATTAATTTAGTAAAGTGTTGAGATCCATATCTGGCACAAAATAACACTAGCTATTGTCTTTATCCTTGTTTCCCAACACCAAACTACAGATACTTTTATTGGATTAAATAATAATTATTGATTGAGAGTACAATTAGTGACTACCAAACACCAGTAATTTCACATACTAGATTGTATGCATTAAGGACATTGTATTGTATATGTATTTGTTACATATTTGTGTCCCCACTAGAATATTCTTGAATATTAAAATGTTAGTTTATACTACCATTTACGATAAAGAAAACTAGCACTTTGCATAGAAGATATTGTATAGTCCGTATTTGTTAATTTCAATAGAAATTATTTTGACTGAATTATCTCTAAAAGAAAATTTTGAAATTTAGAGAAAAAAATTAATTTTATACTTTACAACTACATTTCAGAGGTAATAGGAGAATTCATTAAAAGAGAATTTGATGAAACAACAAATAAAAAATGTTGAAAAAGAAATGTCAACATTCTTTACTCACCTGCGGTATGAAATGTATTTTTCCCCTAGAATTTTTGTCTCTCTCTCTTTTTTAAATGGTTAGGCGGTATTATTGAAACAAAACTGTTAACCACATAAGGTATTTGTTGTATTGGGCAAAGCACACAGTAAATAAACAAAACAAACATTCTAATGTGTATTGATAAGTGCAGGTGAAGAAAAATAAATCATGTTAAGATTGATGAAAAGTGGAAATTGTGCTAGTTAAGATAACATGGTGAGGAAAGCCTTATCTGAGGAGCTAACTTTTCACTGGAGATTTAAATGAAATGAGAAGGCAAGCCAGGAGAATGCCAGGGGTTAGGAAGAGCCATTCTAGATAGAGCTAACAAAATTAGTAATTGAGATAAATATCTACAATGGGCCTTAGATAGTACCTTCGTATTGTCATGGTCTGTAGGGTTTACAGTAAAACTTCAAGTTTTCTGAAGGCATGGGGGTGGGTGGGGGGTTGCTGGTGATGGCACAGAAGGAAGAATTTGCAGGAGATTCACAACCCAGGTCTCAAGGGATCTGTGGTATCAAAGAGAGGTTGAAGTGGCTCTTCCAGTCAAGGAGGGAAGACCGACATCTTTAGGCCCTGACAGAGTCACAAAACACTGGCAACCAAGAATTGAGATGATGCTGACAGGTGGGACAAGACACCTCAACCACAAGGACAGCACAAAGTCCAGAACCTTCTTCTACCCTTCTCACCACCATAAAAATATTTAAGATCTTATCTGCTCCTATAAACTTCTTGGAAAAGAGTGCTGAAAAATTATGCCTGCTGCCTGGAGGAGTTCGGTGAACCAACTGAATAGTTACACAGAAATTGTGGCAAGTAGAGAAGATACTTTTATTTAGTAAGCTTATTTATTTATTTATTTATTTATTTATTTATTTATTTATTTATTTTGTGCTGACTTTAGGGACAGGGTCTCCAAAGCAGCATAATATCTGTTTTAGAAAACAAACTAAAATTTTGCTGTTTCTGGCTTATCATAGTTCAATCTGTATTTTTCTACATAAGTTATCATTGCTCTTATGTAATTATGAGAACCAAGTCAGAAAAAATAAATATATTATGCAAAAGATACAGTAAAAGTCATTTCAAATGCATTAATGTTCTCAAAATACTTGTCCATGCACAAGACAGTCAATTTAAAAATGAAATACTTCAGCTATAATGTGCATTATAAATATATAACATTTCTTCCCAGATTGTGTTTTCAATACTCCAAGGTCACTCCCCAGCTTTTCAGACAGCCAAGCTCTGTGGAGACAAAACAGACTCTTCCACGATGACTCGGGTCTATTCCTACCCTTGGGTATTCACACAGCTCTCGTGTACACATATGAAACACCGGATAATTCTGAAATTTCTAGTTTCATTTCTGCTGGGCGTTAAATGTCTCAATCTGTGCTGTACATGGCATACATCTCTCTCTATTAATGGCATTTGTCCTGTCAACGTCATCTGCTTTAGATTTCAATTTCCTAGACAGGAGCAAGTCTGTTTGGCAGGGGAATAAAAAGAAATGTTATAACCCGTCAATATGTTCTAATCAGGTTGTAGCTACAGTGGGTATTTAACTCTGTATTTTCAAACTCAATTTATGCTCCACTGGAGAGCCGAGTTTCCTTGGCAGATGTCTAGTCTATTTGGCAGGAGAACAAAATAGATGGTTGTAATCTTTTGGCATTTCTACTCAGATGATAGTCTCAGTAACATTGAACTCCATATTTTCAAACTTGATTTATATAGTGCTTCATTGGAGAACTTGGAATATTGCCTTCAATTTGGAGAGTTAGGCATGGAGAGAAATGTAGGTAAATTGGGGTCAAATTGAAAATGATTATGTTTGTGCGTTTCCTTGTTTATACCATGTTTTACTTCAGAAACTACTGGCATTTAGATATTTTATATATTTTAAAATACAACACAATAAGTTCAATGCAGGAATAAGTATTTTAAAATAAAAGTAAAATAAGATATAAGTAGGAATTGTGTACCACAGAAACTATATTGATTTTAAGTTAGACAAGCCTGAATTTGAATAACCAATCCATCCCTCAGAGACTGCAAACTTAGAATGAAAAGTTGTCCCTACTTTCTAAGTGTTAGTGTCCATATGTACAAAATGGACCCAATAATTATTTCTTTAGTTTTATGACTAACAAGTGAGGTGATATATACAAAACATTGGGGATAGTAACTGATGTAGTCTAGTGGTAGTGCAAAATAAAGTTGAATAATTAGTAGTGTAATAGGGCATTAAAATGAGACTCTTTATCTCTTTTTTTCAGAAGAAAACCCAATATAATAAATATACAGCAGACAGTGCATATTCCAAAGTGAAGTGCTAGTTCACCCGTGCTGGATGTTAAAACCACTTTAATTTCCACGAGCTGAGTACATACAGGCAGCCTTCACAAGGTGTTGGTGAGGCCAAGAAAAATGTTGGAGACCCTTCTGAGGATTTTATCAGAAAGAGATACAAAGGTGCTTTGAGTGCCTTCCATCTGGTCTTCAAAGAATGCAATTGGTGTTTACTCTTCACATGAAGACCTTCAAATGAGGCTTTAAAAAAAAAAAAACTCTAGGAGAGTTTAATTAGGAGGCCATTGGAACCTATATTTCAGAATGAATTGTTTCCAGCTCACATCTGAGAAAAGTGAAGTTGTGGGTGGCTAGATGAAGGAGTCTGTGACAGAAGAATACAGTGCTAAGAGTGAGAAATACTTTTATTCTCACTAAAATGGACCTCAGCACATATTTTCCATAGGTCACATCAACTGTTTTTATAGACTATGTATAAAATAATGGTACCTGGGGTTTCTTATCACCCTCTAAAGAGATTTTTTTTTTCAGCAGATCGCAGCTGATAGAGACTGGCAGTATAACGGTACAAATTTAGGAGGTGAAGAATTATAATTGATCACCATTTATCTTTGTTAAGAGAACTATAGTTGAGAGCTCTCAGGAAATTTGGAATTTGGGGTTTGTGTCTGAAGAACACTCAAAATTTCTATAGATAAAGATTTAGCATTAAATATATGTCAGGCACTGGAATCAGTATCAGCTTACATTACCAGTCAAATAATACCTTCTCTAGACTTTACCTCTTTCCTACTTCAAACTTGGAGGAGAAATGAGCCTGCTTAATGGGTGAAAGAGGTAAATGCACAAAGTGGGGAATTAGAGAAAACATGTAAAATCATCTTTTTTCTCTATTTTTTTGGAATAGACTTTTCCTGGAGAAGAAAAGAATTTTAGCTCTTGTACAATACTAAGTGTTTTAGTTGCTTAAAGAAGATTGTTTTTACATTCCTTGATCATTTAAAAAGTGTTTGGACATCATCCATAAAGTTCTTGAAAATAGCTTTTTAGTCATTCCTTAAGCCAATCCTCAGACAGTTACTATTCTGATTTTTTCCCACTGTAGATGGCATTTGCCTGTTTGAGAACTTAATAAACACAGGATCATACACCACCTACTCCTTTGAGTAAGTTTTGTTTCACACAACATAATGATTTTGAGATTTATCCCTGCTGTTACATGACCAGTGGGTGCTATTACATGACCTTTGTATACATACATCTCAATGTGTGTCCACTCACTTGTGATGGGCACCAGGACTCTTTCAAGTTTTAGGTTATTATGAACAAACCTGCTATGGTTTTTGTTGTACAGTAATAACTCAGAGATATTGTGAATGTGATTCCAAACTACTGCAGTAAAGCAAGTCATGGGGCTCGGGAAGATGGCCGCACAGTAGGAAGAAGCATATTTCGCTTCCCCCTACACACAGGAGAATACTCTGGATGATTTACATCGGAATGGAGCAAACAGCCATCAGAAATACAGCATATTTGAAATCAGGAGATCAAAAATTGTAGTGGACACTGAAAAACCAGACAGAGAGGAGAGTACTTCAGAACAATAAGAGCCCAAGGAACAGCGCAGACACCAGGGCCGGGACTGAGGCCAGGGCTGGCTCTCGCCAGGCTCGCCACAAGATTAGGGAGGGAGCTGGGTCAACCGCTCCCTCCCCAGCCAAACAAAGTTTTAGTGGCACTGGGATAAACCCAGTTGCTTGGAATCTCGCAGAGAGGAGTTGGGGTTTCAATGGCAGACAAGCTGGGGGTGTGAACACCCACACATATCCCGGGGAAGGACTATATACCGGAGCTTGCCTGATTGTTGGTGGCCAGCGCCATTGGGACAGCCACACACCTGAGCTCCCGGGACCTTTGACTCCCGGCATCCCAGGGGCAGCTGCAGGAGTGGGCTTGCAGGAGGCCGGTGCCCATGGGTC
Organism: Anoura caudifer; assembly: GCA_004027475.1. Taxonomy (NCBI): domain Eukaryota; kingdom Metazoa; phylum Chordata; class Mammalia; order Chiroptera; family Phyllostomidae; genus Anoura; species Anoura caudifer. The sequence continues at coordinate 2,880 of PVKU01011689.1, read as the reverse complement.
ATTTGGCTCCTGGTGACATTGAGACAGCCACGTACCTGGGCATGCGGGACCTCCAGCGCCTGGCGCCATTGGAACAGGCGTGAGCCTGTGGGATGGCTATTCCGCTGCTCGAATGAGCTTGAGGAGCCTCCGGTGCCCGGTGCCGGAGGGGCAGCCACAGACCTGAGCACACCATCCATCGGGGATGACTGCACAAGGATTGGTGCCCATATGTGACCACAGGTGGCTGCAAGATCATAGGCACCTGCGTGCAACTGGGATGGGCACACGCATCCTCAGAACTTACACCTGAGGCCATGGGCGGGGAGGCCCAGGGCTAGCTCTGAGGACAGTAGCGCAAAGATAGCTGAGCGCTGAACAGGGACAAAAGCGATACTGTCACCCCTAGACCATTACAGCCAGCAATACAAGAAACATCAGCTCAGCAAGATTGAAAACAGCAAGAGTTATTAGGTTTTTTAATTTAATTTTTTTTTATTTTTTCTTGTTGCATTTTTCTTTTTTCCCTTTTTAAATTTTAATTTTTTTATATTTTTCTTTATTATTTTTATCTTTTTTAACCCCTCAACACCCTTTGCTTCTCGTATCTTCTTTCTTGCCTTATTCCTTCTTACTTTCTTTACAATTTCATCTCTTCTTTCTTCCTCTTTTTTCTTTTTCTTCTTTCTTCTCTTTCCATTTTTTCCTCTTTTCTCTTTTTAAATACCCACGAGTAAGACAAAAACAAAACAAAACAACAACAACAACAAAAAAAAAACCCTGGAACTGTGAAAAAAAAACAGAAATGATCCCAAGGATGGGGCATTTCAACAGATAAGACAGTGGAAACTGTGAACACCAGGATACCTGAAGCAGACAGCACCACTGAATCTCACAGGTATTCTACCACAGAAGTTCACACCATAAACCCAAGGAGCAAGAACGGATCAATTTAAGAAGTTAAGCCTAATAAGAAGAACCTCAAAAACAATGGGAAGACAAAGAAATATTCCCCAAACGAAAGGAAAGGAGGAAGCCCCAGAAAGAATGCTAAATGAAACAGAGGCAGCTCAACTGTCAGATTTTGAGTTCAAAACAATAGTTGTCAGGAAGCTCCACGAGCTCTCAATGAGCTACCAGAAACTACAGGGAAGCTACGATGAACTCACTGCAAACTATATCAACATGAAAAAGGAAATAGAAACTATCAACAAGGGCCAAGAGGAAATGAAGAGTACAATTTCTGAACTGAAGAACACAGTGGAAGGAATGAAAAGCAGAATTGATGAAGCAGAAGATTGGATTAGTGAGTTGGAGGACCAAGTAGAAAAAAGCACCCAGAAAGAGCAAGAAAAGGAAAAGAGGCTCAAAAAGAATGAAGAGAGATTAAGAGAAATGCAAGACAATGTGAAACGTAATAATATCCGTATAATAGGAATATCAGAAGGAGAAGAAGAAGAGCAAGGGATAGAAAACCTATTTGAAAAAGTAATGATGGAAAACTTCCCTAATTTGATGAGAGAAAAAGTCACACAAATCCAGGAAACATAGAGAGTCCCAATCAAGAGGAACCCAAAGAAGCCCACTTCAAGACACATCAAAATTAAAAAGGCAAAATTCAAAGACAAAGAGAGAATCTTAAAGGCAGCAAGGGAGAAAAAGGAAGTAACGTACAAGGGGGCTGCAATAAGGCTGGCAGCTGACTTCTCAATGGAAACGCTCCAAACTAGAAGAGAATGGCAAGAGGTATTCCGAGTAATGAGAACCAAAGGCCTGCAACCAAGACTACTTTACCCAGCAAGGCTTCCAATCAAGATAGAAGGCCAAATAAGGAGCTTCCCAGACAAAAGAAGTCTCAAAGAATACACCTCTACCAAACCAGTTCTGCAAGAGATGCTGAAGGGACTGTTTTAAGGAAAGGAAGCAAAAGGGAGAGAGAGAGAGGGGAACACAGGCACGAAAATGGCAATGAATCAGTACCTATCAATAATAACCTTACATGTAAATGGATTAAATGCTCCAATCAAAAGGCATAGAATGGCTGAATGGATAAGAGAGCATGACCCACACATATGCTGCCTACAAGAGACCCACCTCAGGACAAAAGACATACACAGACTCAAAGTGCAGGACTGGAAACAAATTTTCCAAGCAAATGGACAGGAAAAAAAAGCCGGGGTAGCAATACTCATATCATACAAAATAGACTTCAAAAGAAGAGCCATAAAGAGAGATCTAGACGGTCACTTCATAATACTCAAGGGAAGAATCCAGCAAGAAGACATAAGCATTGTAAATATATATGCACCCAACATAGGAACACCTAAGTACATCATGAAAATCTTAGAGGACTTCAAGAAAGATATTGACAGCAATACAATTATAGTAGGGGATTTTAACACCCCATTGTCAAAAATGGACAGATCTTCCAAACAAAAAATCGACAAAGATATTGTGGCATTGAACAACATTCTGGATGAAATGGGATTAACTGATATATATATACAGCCCTTCATCCCAAAGAAACTAAATACACATTCTTTTCTAACACACATGGAACAGTGTCAAAGATAGACCACATGATAGGACACAAAACAAACCTCAACAAATTGAAGAAAACTGAAATCATACCAAACATTTTCTCTGACCACAGGGGACTGAAACTAGAAACCAACCCCAAGGGGAAAAACCCAAAATCCTCAAAATCATGGAGATTGAATAGCATGTTATTAAACGATGAATTGGTCAAGAGTGAAATTAGGGAAGAAATCAAAAAGTTTCTGGAAACAAATGAAAATGAACTCACAACTACCCAAAACTTATGGGACACAGCGAAGGCAGTTCTCAGAGGGAAATTTATAGCGATACAAGCCTACCTGAAAAAATTGAAACATTTCAAAC
>PVKU01011688.1:0-41349 GCA_004027475.1 Anoura caudifer | reverse complement strand
GAGGGAGAGAGAGAGGTGGGGAGGGGGGAAGAGAGAGGGAGAGATAGAGGGAGACAGAGAGAGAGAGATTATAGGCTAATGTGACTTTGAGTCCTACTAATGGATTGTCTCTGAGGTCTTAGCAATATGTGTGCGGGAAGGTGGAACATGAACTGACTTCGCACAGTAATCTGATGCCACAAGCCATTCTCTTCTAATGGAGTTACAATAGAATCAACTTCAAACAAACATGGATGTTAGTAAACATGAATTTTCATGGTGTTTTTCCTCTGAAGAAAGAGGACTTTAGTTTAGACAATAAGACACTGTTTCAGGTCACAAGATGGAAGTTTTCACAGAGAATAAAAGGGAATTCATTCTTTTATGCTCAAGAGTTTTTTTCTGCTTTGTCCTCTGGACATGTGTGTATTCACAGTTTAGTGGGTAACAATTGATAGCATTGCCAAATGGCTGTGCACTGCGGTCTTTACAATATTTGCAAATAACTGCATTGATGGTCAATCCGATACAGCCACTAAAAAACTGTCTAAAACAAAGCCAGATACCGTGTTGATTGGATTTGGCGGTGATCTGATTGATTGTTTGCTTGCTTTTTTAAATTTAACTTTTCAAGTTTACTGGAAAATATCCAATCAAAATGTGTATATTGGATTGCTTTGGAATTAAGGAATTTATTATCATCACTGGAATAAATTATCCAGGACCTGATATATAATGTTTGGGGTTTCTTGCTTTTTGTTTTTCAAAGAATTGTTATTTTAATGTAGCAGTGGTCCATCCCAAACCCTGATCCTAGGGTTAATCACTGAACGCTAGTTTGGTATGTACTCTCGACTCAGAAAAAAATTTCCTTTAAGGAAATAGTAGCTATTCCTCCTCAATTTGTAAATCCGTACTCATATGTCCCAAAAAGTCTTCAGAATTTTTAGTGGAAATATGCTACAAATGTGTAAGATTTTCATTATGATGCATAGAATAAGTCATATAGACCCTTCACTCTAAAATTTTTGAAGTTCCATATTTTTGCAAAAGTATACTGTGTAAAATACAGATCAATCTGTACCTTGCTGCTGCTTAAAAACTTTTTGGTAGCTTCCCATTAGGAACAGGGTAAGATCCAAATTCCTTAATATGATGCAAGCCTTTTTGCCTCTAACCCTCTCTGGGTGACATATCTTGCAGTTTTGATACTGCGCTCTGTTGTTGCTTACCTATGTGTCTTCACGAACATTTTCCTTTGCCTTGAATTACTTTCCCTTTTCCTCTTTCTGCAGTGGCCTCCCTTACCCACAGAAACTGCCTCGACACCCAGGAAGCCTTTCCTTACTGCCCAGGTTATGTTTTCCATTCTTCCCCCCCTTTTTGTTGAATTTAGCCGGGTGACGCTAGTTCACAAAATTACACAGGTGTGAGTACCCACTTTTTCCGTGTGTTTTCACTCTGACATTTTTCTGTCCTTATATTTGTCACATTACTTTTTTTCCTGTACCCCTCAAGATATTGGGGTCTCCTTGAGAACAGTGAATGTAAAACTTTAATTCCTTGTCAGGAGCAGTGTCTAGCTAAAAAAATGTTTGCCAAGCAAATGAATTAATAGTCGTAAAAATGATTAATATTGGGCACTACCACTTTTAGTGTGTTTGTTTTATCAGTATTTTCATGCAGCCTCTCCTACATACCTTAAAACAAGTACAGTTAGAAAGATGCACCACGCCTTTCCTTACGATTTAGCTCAGAAGGAATTTAAATGTTGCAGCAGCTGAAGGCATTAGAGAGCCTTGAGAGAAAGCACGTTCACACTGAGTGTAGAGCTGACATCGCACAGAATGAAGAGAGTCCGAGCTCATGATCTGTTTCCTGAAAGTTTCCAGTGTGAGTGCAGTTTGTGTACTCTTACAGTGGCTTCACATCATGAGGGACACAGGCATCCATTTGTTTGCCCATTTAACTTGCTTGAAAGTGTTTTGATTTTAGCCACACATTTGAATTTAAATGAATATCATTTAAAGCCACAGTCAAAATCCATTATTCCAGTGAATCCAATGATTTGAGATAAAAATGTTTACATTTGTCTAATTAAAAAAAAAAATAGCCCAACTCTCATGCTAAACAGCAGTTTTCTCTTTCCTTTCAAGCAGCTGCATAAGAGACATTTTCAAATAACTTTACAATTCATTTCTTTACCTTTAATGAGAAAAATATCCTAGGTGTTGCAAAATTTTAATTATTTTAAATCACATTACTTGTGAAAATTTAAATGTGTTAATTATATGGATTATAATTGAATATTTTAATTTTGATAAATGAGAGTACAAAACAAATATTTGACATATCGTCTTCAACAAACTTCAAATTTTTTGAGATAGTATTTATATAACATAAAATCTGTCATTTAAAGCATTTTAAAATATACAATTCAGTGTGTTTATTTGATTTTGTATGTTTAATGTTGTGCAAATATCACCACGATCTAATTCTAGAATGTTTCATCACTGTCATAGGAAACCCCATATCCACTAAGTAGTTACTCTCCATTCCCCTGTTTCCTCAGACTCTGGCAAGCAATAATCTATTGTCTGTCTCTATGGACAGACATTTCATCAAAAAGATACAGGAAAAAGTGAAAAACCTCCATTTGCTGCAACATGGGTGGACCTTGAGTATATCAGGCTAAGTGAAATAAGTCAGCCAGAAAAAGCTAAAAACCTATCACTCATACATGAGACTAAAGCTGAATCTCATTGGCACAGACAGGCAACGGCATGGTGGGTTGGGAGGGGTGGTAAAGGGGAAGGGGGCCAAATACATGGTGATGGAAGATGATTTGACATTGGGTGGTGGACGCACAATGCAGCATACAGATTATTTATCATAGACATGTACACTTGAAACCTGTATGCTCTTATTAGCCAATGTGACCCCAATACTTAAAAAATAAAATAAAATAGAAGGTATCATACAGTATGCTGTACTATGTGACTGGCTTATTTCACTTACCATGTTTTCAAGGTTCATCCACATTTTAGCACATATCAATACTTTATTTCTTTTTATGTCTAAAAACTATTCCACTGCATGACTATACCACATTTTATTTATTCTATTTGTCTTTTTTTTGACATCTGTAATGTCTTTCCATTTATCTGTCTTTATTAATTTTCTTTAGAAGTTTTGTAGTTTTCAATGTGCAAGCCTCTTGTGTCCTTGGTCAAGTTTATTCTAGCTATTTTATTCTTTCTGAGTCTAATTGTCTGATTAATTTTATTTTTACATTGTTTATTGCAAGCATGTATAGAAGTACAACTGATTTCTGTATGTTGACTTTGTATCTTGCAACTTTGTTGAAATTATTTATTAACTTTAATAGTTTTTGTGAATTCTTTAGAGCTCTCTTAATATCATGTTATCTGTAAATAGAAGTTTTACTTCTTTTTTCCAATCCAAACTTTTCATTTATCTTGTCTACTTGCTCAGTCTAGAACTCTCAGTGAAAGGTTGAAAGGAAGTGGACCGGGTGGAGGTTCTCTTGATCCTGGAGGTGTGAGCCTTTCAGTATTCCACCAGTAAATATGCTGGTAGCACAGGGTTTTCATAGGCACACTTTATCATTTTGAAGAAGTTCCCTCTATTCCTAATTTGTTGAGGGTTTTTATCATGAGTGTTGGATCTTTAAAATGCATTTTTGCATTTGTTTAGATCATCATGTATATTTTCCCTTCATTCTGTTAATATAGTTTGTTGCATTGATAGATTTTCATCTGTTGGATCAACCTTGTATTTCTGGGGTAAATCCCACTCAGTTATTGTATCTAATTCACTTAATATGTTTCTGGACTCTGTTTACTATTATTTTATTGAGGGTACTTGCATCTACATTCATAAGTATTTTGGGTTGCAGTTTTTTTTTTCCTCTTCCTCTTCCTCCTTTTCCTTCTTCTTCTCCTCCTTCTCCTTGTCCGGCTACATGGTCCTGGGCTTTTTGTGTTGCTGTTGTCGAAAGTTTTTTGAGTACTGAGTCATTCTCTTCACTTGTTATAGTTCTGTTTAGATTGCTATTTCCTTTTTAAGTCAATTTTAATAAATTGTGCATTTCCAGGAATTTGTTCATTTCATTGAATTTGTCCATTTTATTTTGTCTACTTTGTTGATATACCAAAAATCACCATATTCTCTTAGAATCTTTTTTTTTATTATTTCCGTAAGATCTGTAGTAATGTCCCACTTTCATTCTTGGTTTTGATAATTTAATTCTTTTTCTTTTTCTTGGTCACTGTAGCTAAAGATCTGACAATTTTGTTGACTTTCTCAAAGAATATACTTTTTGTGGTTTTCATTCTCTCTATTATATTCTATTCCTTGTTTGGTTTACCTATTAAGTAATCTTTATTTTCTTTTTTCTGCTTGCTCTGGGTTTAGTTTACTCTTCTTTTCTAGTTTCTTAGGTGGAACTTAGGTTATTTATTTTGGATTTTTTTTCTTTAATATAGTTAATTGCAGCTATAAATCTCTCTCTGACTACTTCATTTACTGCATCATATGTGTTTTTGTTTTCACTAATCTCAAAGTATTTTCTAACTTCCCTTTGACTTATTTAATCTATTGTTATTTAAGAATATATTTCTTAATTTCACATCACTGTGAATTTTCCAAAGTTCCTCCTGCTATTAATTTCTAATTTCATTGTATTGTTGTCAGAGAACACATTTTATTTGAGCTTAATTTATAAATGTATTGAAATTTTTCTGAGATGTAATATGATCTGTCTTGGAGAATATTCCATGTGGGATTGAGAAGAATGTGTGTTCTGCTGTTTGGGGATGCAGTGCTTTGTGTACGTCTGTTAGGTCAAGTTGATCTATAGTGTTGGTCAAGTCTCCTAGTCTAGTCCAGTGTCACTGATCTGCCACCTAGCTTTCCATCCGTTATTGGAAGTGAAGGATCTGAAAGCTCCAGCTATCACTGTTTGACTGTCCAATCTCCCTTTAACTGTTAATAGTTGTTTCTTGTATTTTGGGGCTTTGCTTTTGGTGGAGTTACATTTTTAATTGTAATATCTTAATGTTCTCTTGTTTCATAATAATTTTTGTCTTAAAGATTTTGTCTGATATTAGTATAGTCATCTAGTTCTATTTTGGTTACTATTTTAACAAAATATCTTTTCCCATCCTTTCACTTTCAACCTATTACAGTATTTAAATCATCAGTGGGTCTCTTATAGACAATACTTACTTGAATCATGTTTTTTTTTTTTTTTAAATCCATTCTGCCAATCCCTAACTCTTATTTGGACAGTTTGCTACATTTAAATGTAATATAGGTACTGATAGCTGGCACATTGCTATTACTTTCTTATATGTCACATCTTTCTTGTTCTACAAGTTCTTCTTTATTGCTTTCTTTTGTGCTAAATATGTATTTACTACTGTATCATTTTAATTTCCTTGTACTTTCTTTGACCATATACTTTCTAGTTATCTTCCTAGTGATTGAAATGGGGATTATGATTAGCATTTTAGTATAGAAAAATCTAGTTTTAATACTAATGTTCAATAGTATATAAAATCTTTGTTAGCTATGTAGCTCCATTTCCCCATTCTGCTTGTATTTTTAAAAAATTACAACTTTATACATTGAGCAGTCATCAGAAAAGAGTTATATGTTGAAAGGGTCAGAGCCTTAGGTATTTGCCAGGTGGAGCAACCCACGTTGCTGTATTGTGGCACTGTATGTGGGGGAGGGGCCCAAAAGGGAACAATGCTGTTTGCTCAGCTTTCAATCACTTCCTCCGCTACCCACAAGCAAATTGGGCCCTTCTGATGCTGATACCTGAATGAGTGGTTTTGTGTACATTCTAGGACCTGGTGGGTCTCTCCAATTAACTCTCTCATGAGGCTGGGAGTTTCTCCTGCCACCTCAACCCCCACAGGTTTTTTCATTCAGAGATTTTGAGGCTTTATTTACCTGTGATGGAACTCTGGGTTGTGTGGTCTATCTTGTTCCCCAGGTTTTCCTCCTGGTTTGTCCACACACAAATGGGGGACCACCTGCTCCAACAGCTGCCACCTTGCTGTGAGTCCTGTCCACCCTGGCTGCCTGTCTCTGCCCCTCCTACCAGTCTAGATGAATGTTTCTTCTTTAACTCTTTGGTTGTCAGACTTCCATACAGTTTGATTTTTTTCTGGCAGTTCTAGTTATTTTTTTGTTTTTAAGTTTGTCCTTTTGGTTGTGCAAGGAGGCACAGTGTACCTACCTACACCTCCATCTTGGCCAGAAGTCTGATTATATTTAAAATGTGATTTAAATACATTGTTTAGTAAGTCCAATGTCTTGGCTTCCCCAGAGACAATTCCTAATATTTGCTCTTTTTCTCCTATGTATGGGCCTAGAGTCTTATTTCTATGCTTTATAATTTTATAATTTCCAGTGTTGGAAACTGGAAATACTGAATACTATAATGTGGCAACTCAAGGAAACACTTTTTACCTCTTATCCTGGGTTTGTTTTTGATACGTCTTGTGGTTGTTATATATTTGTTTACTGACTTTTCTGAACTAGTTACATAAAGTCTATAGTCTTGGGCAGGATGACTAGAATCTTTCTTTTGTTGCTTACTGGTTAGCTAGTGATTGGTCAGAAACTGTGTTGAATACAAGGATACAAAAATGTCTTCTAATCTTTACAGATATTCTCTGCGTGCACCTTCAATACTCAGGAAACTTAAATATCTGCCTTAAAGTTCATTTCCTGCTTGTGCATAGCTTGGAGGTCAGCCAGAGGCGATCCTACACTTTTTTGTTGGTTTGCGTTTCCGATCATACACACAGTCCTTGATATATGCAGGAACTTCTAGATTCCCAGAAATATGTCAGAGGTTTTCATATCCTTACCCCCAAAGCATATCATTCTCCAACCTTTCCTCCCAAGTTTTCGCTAGTCTATTATTTTCCCCAACTTTTATGCATTGCCTAGATGGCAACAACTAATGTAGTTGCCTAAGAATGGTTTGACAAACACCCCCCGGGGTAGCCCCCTCAGTATTGGAAGTGTTCTGAGTGAAGTGGAATAGAGGGGACCCCTTTGAGCTGGTCCTCCAGAGCTGGTCCTCCAAAGAGGCACAAGGCAAGCAAAATAGCCAACCACAACTTTTTGTAAGTGAGTTCCATTCTGCTCCCTCTGATACCAGTGCACGTGCTAGAAACGCAGGCTGTTCTCTTCCAGGTCACCGCTGATCTGGGTAATGGGAGCGCACAGTGAGGTAAAATGCCATAAATCTTACATTCTCCCCCCCAGATTCACCTGTTTTCTTCTTGATATAATTTTATCCTGGTTGTGAATGTCTTTTGATTAGCTTCTAGTGTTCCAGGAAAAGTGAATTCTGGCCATTTTTGACAAATTTTTCATTGCTTTTATGGAGGGAGAGACTTTTAGAGTTCCTTACTCTACCATTTTCACTGACATCAATCTTTAATAATTTTATGGCTTTTATTGCTTGTTCATAATCTTTAATTAAACATAGACCCAAAATACTAAAGTGACTCTCTCTCCTCTTTGGATAGCTGTGGATAAATTTCTAAGAAAAACACCTCTTCTCTTGTCAGTAATTTAAATCCACACGAGAAAGAAAACACACCAGCAAAAGCAACTATATAGGTAAATGTGAAAACAAGTAATAATACATTTTTATTTATAAATTCTCTTTTTTAAATATATGCAAAAACACAGCTTTATACAACAAAAATTATAAATCTATTTTTAATAAATACTCTGTGTAAAGATATAATTTGTGAAAATAAATGCATAAAGGGCAAATGTAGCTATATAAAAGTAAAGACTTTGTATATTATTGAACATTGATTATTATTAAAGCTAGATTGTTATAAATTAAAATGTTAGTTGTAACCCCCAGTCCAATCACTAGTGAAAGAGAGGAATTAAAATGATTCAGTAATAAATATGTATGTAGCACAAAATTAGGCAATATAGAAGGGTTGGAGGAAGAAAAGAGATAGGACATAGAAAACTAATACAGAATTTTTAAAGAAGGAGTTAAAAGTAGTAAACTGACATTTTTTCATTTTTCCACTCCACAAATAAAAACACTAGAAACATAGAATTCAAGAGTAATTTTTGGCCATAATAAAATAGTTACACTCCCCAATTTTAAACAACTTGCTTTATAAATGCAATAAAAATACTGAAGGAGTAGGAACTACCCACTATTTTCCCATTTAAATGATGACTTAAAATTAATGAATGAAAAAGAAAGAGCTCATTGTTGACTCACAATGCTGTACCGTGTCTTTCTGAATGTGCTTTGCAGACCCAGACTCCAAGACTGTGGTCAGAGTGGAAACAGTGTTAAAACAATACATGTGGTGAAGTAATAGGAAAGGAAGGGAAGCTGTGAAGCAGCCAGCTTGGAAAAAGCCATTTGGGAAACTTTTGTCTTTGCTGTTTCTCTCCCTCAATACTTCACCCTTACTTTTTTCCCCCTACCTCATATTAATCTGATATCAGGAACTAATATTCTAGCAAGTCTCGCAAGAGAGGTCTTAGAGGTAAGTGTGGTTGGACTGACACTGCTGGCGGCTCTCCCCCAACAGCTACTAAATGACAAATAGCATGTTTAGCTGAAATAATTCACTACACGGTTGTAATAGTATTGGTCAACACACTTTTTATTGGAAAAAGTTAATATTTTTATCTGCAGGGGTTAAATGGGTCTCTGTGGATTACTCTGGGCATGTCTTCATATATGTTTATAGAAAGAGATGGATATAGAGCTTTAGATAGTCCATGCGCGGAATAAGACATTCATATAACAGACTTACAAATGAACTTCTGGAACCCAGCTTATTCATTAATCATAGAGCCCTCATATATCAGACACCTCTTAGGTACCACAACGGATTCTTTCTTGCTGCAGCCACAAGAGCAGGCAGCTTGGCTTTGGCTCAAGCTGGTTTCACGCATGGATTTCCTGACAGCATTTAAAGCTCTCCATACAGGCCCCTGTTGATACAGCTGCTCGAATGGGCTAACACTCTTAACACTCACTCAAGTAGAAACTGGGTGTACTCTGAAGGACAGACCTTTGACTAATGGGAAATAGGGACACATGGATAGATGATTCCTCCTTTCTTACTCTGAGAAAAAGTCCTATCATGTTCTTAATAAATTCCTTCGAGAGGTCTTATGGGATTGAGTAACCATTCGCGTTGTAGCAACAGACAACTCAGGAAGGCATCTATGAATTGCTTCTTCCTTCTTCCCATCTTCACTTTTCCATCTCTCATTTCTACTTCCTGAATCATATTTTTCAATAAAGCATGTCCACTTTATTATAGGTCCTGATTCCTGGGGAACCTAGTCTGAGACACCCTAAAAAGATTCTTAAATAATATGGTAAAGAATTATACCAGTATAAATTAGATGTTTAAAATAAGGTGCCAACAAAGAAAAATGTAGATATTATCCACATTTGTTTATCTCAGTATATATGAACGAATATATTGGAGGACACACATGCACACAATTATCCTGGTACTTTATCAGATCAAAGGGCATCAGTGCCAGTGAGGCAGGTTCCCCTCCACCATCCGTGCCCTGCCCTCAGGAGATGAATATACACGGCCATGTTAACCTGTACTTGATTCTTTTGCAGAAAAAGGTAACTTTTTTAATATAAAACAGTCATGGATGACACCTAAGTAATACTTCTGCATCTTCAAGATAGTGTTCACTATTTTTATGAAAGATGACAGAGTTGATCATTTTAATTCAAGAATGTGGTGCTCCAATTCAAATATGTAATTCTCAGTAAAGTGCTCTACGTAAAGTGTAATATTGGTTGCAGTACTCAACAGGATGAGCATTTTAGGATGAAGATGAGAACAGGGGACTTCTCCACCCTGGAGTTACAGAGTACACTATTTAAAGTGTGTGGTGCTTCTTTAAGTCTTTCTTGTTGACAAGACAGAGTTTTTGGTTTTAAAGTCTCAGAACAAGCTACCATGAAACAATTGTGAACAAAATTGAATCATCGGTACGCCCAGAACTTAAAGCTTTGCTTAACATGTCAAGTAAGAATACGATGCAGGCTCCCTCTGATAGGCACTATCACATTTTCTTCACACAGCGCCACATGTTCACACGGATTTATCTAAAATCCATGCACTTTAGCACTTTGGCCGGCTCTCCCTGAAGATCACACATGCCTCATTCATAGACTAAGTGTTCCATATGCATCTCTCAGGAGTCCAATGCAAGAACTTGCTAAACTGTCTTGGGTGAAATGAAAGCTCTGTCATTCCGTATGATCATTGGTCCTATTTTGGCTAAGCTTTACACTGTTTTGCTGCTGAACGAGAATCCTAAGAAATCTATTGAGTGACAGCTATAGTATCAGCAGACCACTTGACATCCTTAACTTTTCCCAAGTATGCACCAGTCTTGAATTTTAAATATTGATTTCCCATGGAGTGGGTTTTTTTCTGGTTTAATTCACTGTGACAAACAATAGATTTAAATTAATAGGTAAAGGGAAAATTATCAGAAAGCTTATATGCCCCTGGTAATATAACCAGGCCTGGTGACCTATAGGCAAAATAAATGACTGTCTTTATAGTCTGAGGTCTCAAGAACCGAAAAACTTCCTAAATATCTTCCTCAGAACAAAATGGTTGCCCAAACTTTCACCATATCTGTGCGTACAGCAATGAACTTAGAGTCAGAAGACCTGTGTGTGAGCAACGCAACGGCGCTTGCTCATGGTGTGGCTCTGTTAAATAACGTAATCTTTTTACCCTTATTTTCACCACCTGTAAAATGTAGACAATGAAACCTGCGTGACTACTTCACAGAGCTGCTATGAAAAGCGAATGAGAAAGCAAAGGCAAAAAGGTATTGCAAATGATAAAATATGTACATAGGTAATGTGTTATTATCATTAGTAATTCATCTTTGTTCCTATAGCATAAATCTATGTAATATTAGGTATTCATATCGTTATGTGAGTTTGAGAGACCTAAAAGTATTTTTCAATGGGATACGCTCCAGGGTTTCTGAAGCAAGTTGGTGGAAATGAGTATGTTAAATATGAGTGGAAAAGATCCAGAAAGAATGTCTGAAATCCTGAGGATAAATTTGCCTACTTCTTAATAAAGCTAAGACTCAATCTGATAAGAATAACTTAGCAGAGCATGTCCCTCCCTGCTCTGTTCGGTGGACTGGTGGCACGCTAAGTGGGGCTACCTGAGGAAGGGTGTCAGCTGCCAGTGAGGCAGGCTGCCCTCAGCCATCCACACCCTACCCTCGGAGACGAATATATCCAGCCATGTTTATTTGTAATGCATAGCACTTTGCATATCTCTTCTGACGCTCCTCAAATTCTGATAGCATTATTTTATTGTTTTTATTCCTCTTATGCCACTTAAATTTTAAAATTCCTGAGGACAGAAACAATGTCCTGCACATGTTTAAATGGTCATAGGCCATTGTAGCACAATGCCTTGTAAGGGTTGATGATTAGTGAAGAAAGAAAAGAATAAATGAAAAATACAGACAACATTATTGGTTTACATTCTTCTGATATGGCAACCTCCTTTCTGCTAGTAAATTGAGGTCCTGCACTTTGGTGATTTGACTAAAATTTTGAAAATGAGTTTGTAGAAAAGCAGACCTTTTCATTGATTTTTAAAAATGTTTCTTTTTTATAATTTCAGGACAATGATACTCATACTTGATTCCAAATGTGAATACATCTAAATTTAAAGCCATGTGCAAATTAGAAAAATCCTATAAGATTTCTTATTTTTTTAAATAAAAAACATTTTAAAGAAGCAAAATATAAATTTTTGTGTCAAATTAAGAAAAGATGTTCTGGAATTTTTGATACATAAAGGATTAACATATGTTAAGGTTTTCTTACAAAAACAGGACATTGGCCCAAAATTACACTTGTTTTTTTCATGGATTTCCCTGCAGAGAAGGTATTGTGACTTAGGTATGGAAAGAAAAAAAGTTTAATAGAAACAATATGGTATTTCCACTTGGGGAAGGCCATCTGTGGTAACACCATTAGTTTATGGATGAAATTTCTATGAGAAGACTATTTTGAAGAAAGATAAAGGCCACATACTGTGTTCAGCACAATGGCCTTACTAGGTGGGGAGCCCGTGGATGGGACTGAAGTACACAATAGCCCACTGTACAATTAAAGGCAGATGTTAGAAAGATTGAGAAGCCCCATACTGTGTCCACAGAGAACACAAGTACTTTTTAAGGAGATGCGATGGAATTCTACAACTAATCACCAAGTTTTCAAAATAAATTAAAGGGTACCTATTAATCTTTACAAGTAGATAGCACTTATTTTTCTTTTTAGACTGGAAGTGCTTGACCTGTTTTTGATACTACCTTGTTTTCTTTTTCTTTCCAAAAGCCACATCAGTTTGGGACGAATAACAGATTTTGAAAGGACAGCTATTGTTATACTCTTGCAAAATAAAGTATCTTTAAAATAATTCAGTCAAAAATATTTTATTAAAATGTAAAAACCATTGGACAAAGTACATGCCAAAAGTATCTGTGTACATATACATGTATACATATATACATATATGCATGTGTATGTGTGTGTGTACACACACACACTCTGTCTAGAAGGTTTTCAGCCATGCAATATGAAAAGTAGAAACATTTATTAAAGAAGACACAAGAGACAAAAACATTTACATAGAGCAATGACACCTCAGACTCCTCAGAGTAGGACCCGCACACAGTTCTCCCAATTGCCATCAGCTGCCCTGTCATATTTTCCTGAATTTCATTCTTGGTCTGAAATCTCTTCCCTTTCAAAGGTACTTTAGTTTGGGAAAAGCCATAAGTCACAGGGCTCCAAATCTGGGCTGAAGGGGGGCTGAGCCACCTGGTTGATTTGATGTTTTGCCAAAAAAAATGGAGTGAGATGTATGAGTGGGCATATTGTGATGAAGTTGCCAATCACCAGTTGCCCATAGCTGCAGCCTTCTGAATCATCCAACTAGTTTCCATGGAGGATTATTCAAGCTTAATGCAAAATTTGATGCAGATTCATTGCTCTACTCAGCCAATTTTGAATGTGATGGCCACACAGTACACATACTCACTCAATGGCCTTCACTGCCCACACTGACTAGTACAGTGAAGTTGTCATTGTTCACACATGTGCATTCCAGTCCACTCTCCTTGGCTGCCAGGTTACATCGATGTCACACAAACCATTTTCATTATATTAACAATGGCTGGACTTTTCCCAGATAGACTATATATATACCTACCTTGTTGGGGTTCCTGATGAGTTAAAAACAGGAACTGAAGATGAGGTTTCTATTGTCATATGTTCTTCTCCATTTGTGGTTCTTAACCCTCATTTTGGATCAAAATCATCTGGCAAGCAGGGTATGCATCCTCCATCATGACTAAGTACTCTGAGTGGTACTTAGGGATACTATTTTCAAATCCTCTCTCCACACTTCAACACCATTTGATTGTGACACAAGCCCAATTTGAGAATCACTTTTTAAAAATATATTTTATTGATTATGTTATTACAGTTTTCCCATTTCTCCCCCATCACTCCCCTCCACCCTGCACACCCCCTCCCACCCACATGCCCCCCCTTTAGTTCATGTCCATGCATCAGAAGTTCTTTAGCTTCTACTTTTCCCACGCTATTCTTGCCCTCACCCTGTCTATTTTCTACCTACTGTCTATGCTACTTGTTCTCTGTACCTTTTTTCCCCCTTTCTCCTCCTCCCACTCCCCTGTTGCTAACCCTCCATATGATCTCCATTTCTGTGGTTCTGTTCCTGTTCTGTTTGCTTAGTTTGCTTTTGTTTTAGGTGTGGTTGTTAATACCTGTGAGTTTGCTATCTTTTTACTGTCATACTTTTTATCTTCTTTTTCTTAGGTAAGTCCCTTTAACATCTCACAGAATAAGGGCTTGGTGATGATGAACTCCTTTAACTTGACCTTATCTGAGAAGCTCTTTATCTTCCCTTCCATTCTAAATGAAAGCTTTGCTGGATAGAGCAATCTTGGATGTAGGTCCTTGACTTTCATGACTTGGAATACTTCTTTCCAGCCCCTTCTTGCCTGCAAGGTCTCTTTTGAGAAATCAGCTGACAGTCTGATGGGAACTCCTTTGTAGGTGACTGTCCCCTTATCCCTTGCTGCTTCTAGAATTCTCTCCCTCATTTTAATCTTGGCTAATGTAATTATGATGAGCCTTGGCGTGTTCCTCCTTGGGTCCACCTTCTTTGGGACTCTCTGAGCTTCCTGGACTTCCTGGAAGTCTATTTCTTTTGCCAGATTGGGGAAGTTCTCCTTTATTATTTGTTCAAATAAGTTTTCCACTTGTTCCTCTTCCTCTTCCCCCTCTGGTACCCCTATAATTCGAATGTTGGGACGTTTAAAGATGTCCTGGAGGTTCCTAAGCCTCTCCTCATTTTTTTGAATTCTTGTTTCTTCATTCTTTTCTGTTTGGTTGTTTCTTTCTTTCTTCTGTTCCACTCCATTGATTTGAGTCCCAGTTTTCTTCCCATCACTATTGGTTCCCTGTGCGTTTTTCTTCATTTCACTTATTGTAGCCTCCATTTTTTCCTCTAATTTATGACCAAAATCAACCAATTCTGTGAGCTTCCTAATCTCCAGAGCTTTGAACTGTGCTCCTGATAGGTTGGCTACCAGTGCTATGAGCTGTGCATCTGATAGGTTGGCTATCTCTTGGTCACTTAGATGAATTAGCTCTGGGGCCCTGATCTGTTCTCCCATTTGAGCCATCCTTGGTTTGTTTTTGTTTTTTTTTGGTCTGGTCACAGCTGTTACGTAGTGAGGGGTGGAGCCTTAGGTGTTCACCAGGGCAGGGCAGCCCAGTCCCTGGTTAGTAACGCTGTATGTGGGGGGCGGGGTCTGAGAGGGAACAATGGCACTTGCTCTGCTCTTTTTCAGATTCCAGTCCCTTCCACCACTTTCGCCAAGCAAATTGGGCCCTTCTGGTGCTGATTTCCATGTGGGCGGGCTCTTGCATGTTCTAGGACCCTGTGGGTCTCTCCAACAAACTCTCCCGTGAGGCTGGGACTCTCTCCCTGCACCCCAACCCCCAGAAGTGTTCTCAATCAGTGCCCTTTAGGCTCTATTTCCAAGCGCTGGGGCCCTGCGCTGCACAGTCCATCTCACTGCCCATTTTTGCCTGGCTTATCTGTGCGTGAATGTGTGACTGTGGTCAGCCACCTTGTGTGCCTCACTTGGTCTGCTTGTTGCCTCCCTACGCTCAGTAACCACTGCCTGTGCGCCCGGGACCACCAGCTACTGCTTCTTCCCGCCACGACCCCTCTCCACAGGCCTCTGACTCCACCCCTCTTACCAGTCTGGGTGAATTATTGTTGGACTTCCCTATAACTCAATCCTCTATCTGTTCTGGTTGGAGGTTTTTTTTTTTTTTTTTTGGTTCTATACTTTTGTTGTCCTTAATCTTGTATGTGAGAGGAGGCACAGTGTGTCCACCTACACCTCCATCTTGGCTGGAATTCCTGAGAATCACTTCTTAAGAGCCTGAGATTTTGTGGGTATCTAATTTATACTTAACAAATTGGGTAAGATTTGGTTATGCTTGACATTCAGTTTTCTTGTATATTGATAACATGTAGAAAACGCTGTTTTTTTTTTCTGGGAAAAAATTTAATGTACAGAAAATGATTTACATGATGACTCTATAGGATTTTTAGTTTACTAGTAAATCATTGTATATGTTTAAATTACCTATATTTTTCTGTTTTGTCTTGTTTTTACTAAGATTCACTTTAACTTCCTGTTTGTTGGGGTAAAGAAATAAATATGTATCTATTGGAATTCTTCTATTTTACTGATAATTAAGATTTATCCCAAAAAGTATTCTTTGAGAAGAAAACACCATCTAAAGAAGTCTAGAGAGGGAAGAATCAGAGAGCACTGTAAAGAGAAAAAATCCTGGAGAAATCTATGAATGGAATAGGGAGGAGAACATATATAAATAATAGCTTCAAAGGTCCATAGGCAGAATTAGGGCTGCAGAGTGAAAGATCTCAAGCCAAGTACAGAAAGTCTGTGAAAGACCAGGATGGGAGCACATGAAGAGATCCACGTGTCTCTGGGCCTGCTGTATGTCTTCCTTGGAGAAGTGTCTGTTTAAGGCTTTCACCCATTTTTTAATTGGGTTTTTTGTCTTCCTGAAGTGGAGTCATATGAGTTCTTAATATATTTTGGAGATCAAGCCCTCGTCCAAGGTGTCCTTGGCAAATATGTTTTCCCATACAGTTGTCTCTCTTTTCATTTTAATGCTGTTTTCTTTAGCCATACAGAATATTTTTAATTTGATGAGGTCCCATTTGTTTATTCTTTCCTTTATGTCCCTTGCTTTAGGGGACACATCCATGAAGATGTTGCTGCATGGAATGTCTGAGATTTTCCTGGCAATGTTTTCCTCTAGGACTTTTATGCTGTCACCTCATACTGGTCAGAATGGCTAACATGAACAGATCAACAAACAAGTGTTGGAGAGGATGTGGAGAAAAGGGAACCCTAATGCACTGATGGTGGAAATACAGACTGGTGAAGCCACTGTGGAAAACAGTATGGAATTTCCTCAGAAAACTAAAAGCGGAACTGCCTTTTGACCCAGCAATTCTGCTGCTGGGATTATACCCGAAGAGCCCTGAGCACCAATTCAAAAGAACCTATGCACTGCAATGTTCACAGCAGCACAATTTACAATAGCCAAGTGCTGGAAGCAACCTAAGTGCACATCAGCAAGTGAGCAGATCAAAAAACTATGGTACATTTACACAATGCAATTCTATGCAGCAGAGAGAAAAAAGGAGCTCCTACCCTTTGCAACAGCATGGATGGAACTGGGGAGCATTATGCTAAGTGAAATAAGCCAGGTGGTGAGAGACAAATACCATATGATCTCACCTTTAACTGGAACATAATCAACAAAAGAAAAAAGTGAACAAAATATAGCCAGAGTCATTGAAATTAAGAACAATCTAACAATAGCCAGAGGGGAGGAAGGAGGGGACATTGGAGAGAAGGGTTTTCAGGAATACTATAAAGGACACATGGACAAAACAAGGGGGAGGGTGGAAGCAAGGGAGGGAGGAAGGTTTGGAGGGGTGGGGGGAGGGGTGGGGAGAAAATACAGACAACTGTAATTGAACAACAATAAACTGATTTAAATTTTAAAAAATGAAGAGGTCCAGGGAAATTCCTGAAATTAAGTTGAGCTGTCCCAGATACCTTTAAAAAATTTTTAATTGTGTTTTTCCATTATCATTTAACCTCCTTAAGCCCATTATATCCCTTTCCCCTGCAATCACCACACTGTTGTCCATGTCTATGAGTCCTTTTTCCTTTTTGCTCAGTCTCTCCACCCCCAAACCCCCTTAACTGTCATCCTGCTCTCTATCTATGAGTCTCTCAATTTTTCTTGTCAGTTCAGTTTGTTTATTAGATTTGACATATAAGTGAAATCATATGGTATTTATCTTTCTCTGACTAGCTGATTTCACTTAGCATAATGTTCTCCAGTTCCGTCCATACTGTTGCAAAGGGTAAAATTTTCTTCTTTTTTTACAACCAAGTAGTATCCTATTTTGTAAATGTACTATAGTTGTTTTATCCACTCATCTATAGATCACCTTTTATTGGCCTGCGGGTAGAGAGGTATAGTGTGTTTTGTGCTTCCTAATACGAAGAATAAGTCTTTGCTTGTGGTTTTGCTTTTTGCTCATATTCTTGGGACCTGTGCTTGGCACAGAGTAGCCATTCAATAAATGTTTATTGAATGAATTAATTAATAAAATGAAGGATAATTTCCTATGAATAGTAACTATCCTGCCCTCATTTTATAGTTTGTATTTGAAAATTCATTCACCGTCATGTCTCAACTATCCCTCAAAAGCTGACGACCTTGACTTCTAGGACTGATGAATTAGGCTAGTTGTTTTCAACTTTAACTGTGAATTTGAATCACCTAGAAAGCTTTTAAGTGGATATTGGTGTCTAAGATCTACCTCCAGATATTCCATTAAGTTGGTTTGAATTGAGCCAAGGCATTAAGATATTTAAAAGCCAAACCAAATTAAGCTAAAACAAACCACTACCCCTACCATCACCACCAACAACAGCAAAAACCCAGCTCTCCAAGTGAATCTAATATATAGCCAGGGAATTAAATTTTCATAGTTATTTTTAAAAATCATAATCTTTTTCTAATTGGCTTTATCTCAATCTAACCAAAGCTAGATTATTCCAATAATGTTTTTAATTTTGACTTCTATATTGCTTATGGATGAGACAAATAATGATTTGAGGGGAAATGGCTATAGTTTAAGCTGCTAAGAGGTGCCAGGAATATCAGCATATACCCAATAGGAATGTCCACTCTGTCTTAATAATTTTTGCATCTCTGGCCCGCTTATATGCTGATACTTAAATTATTAATACTTACAAGTGTTGGGGTCAATTACTTAGGAATCATTTGTATTTGCTCCTCTTTGACTCATGCTTGAGCCTGCTTCACCAGGTATAAAGTCTTGGTTTAGTAACCGAAGTGAATTTTTAAGTGATCCCTGTGTCTGATAGCATTTCGACTTCATCATGTAAATATTTAAATGTTGACACCTCCCAGTGGATCTTATTTATGACTAACCCTTAGCAACTGATGTCTAAAGTAGGAATACTTTATTTTAATTCAGTCCTACCTCTAGCCAGTTATGACTACAGACCCAGGGCTAGTAAACCTTCTTATCACCCCATCCTTGCCCATCGAGAAGACTGGAATAACAAGGGAGAGGAACCAGGCAAATGGAAAGAAGGAAACAGCATAGAATGATAGATAGTTATCACTTACTGAGTTCAGTGTAAATTCTTGAATTTCAAAGTAGAATTGAGTTTACTGATATACATTAATAAAATAAAAACCAATCAGAAATTCACATTCAACTTTTATAAACATTTGCTGTGTAGACATCTTTTCTAAACACCCAAATTTGCAGTAAATAAATGTCCACTATAAATATTTGTCTCTGTGAATAATCATGGGAGACATCTGTGACTATCACTGACACCGGAGTTGGAACATTATGAGAAGATGAGAAAAGATGGAATTGCTATGGTATCAATGATCTGCTACCCCTGTCTACCATAGTTGGGACAAAATGGGGGTCTTTCCTCTTTTTTTCCTTTATTCTTTTCTTCTTTCATGATTACTTGTGATGATTTGTGCATTCCTGGGAAAAATGATTTTTTAAACTGAAGCGTAGTGTGCAGTGCTCTGTCCACTTAATCCTACTATATCACATTGACTTGTGAAAATGTATTAATGGTACATTTTAGTGTGTTTAAAAATTGTTACTGGCTTCAAAATCTGCTTCCTCATCATTTATAGGATGCAGCCCCATTTGTCTGCAGAAAACTGGCTTTGTATTCATTTCTGTGGGAACATGTAATGTCTGTATGAGACTTTCACCATTTGTTTATTTTCTCTAAAAGGTAATAATTTCTGCCCAGGTATTCAGAGCATCACAGAGAAAATTAGATAGGTGGAAACCTGCATCTCACACTGGGGTTCAATTTTGGGCATATTCAAGTAAGGCCCAGCATGCACTGTGGATAAAAAGAATAAAAGTTGGATAACTGTGAACAGAAAAAAAAATAGGCAGCAGGTTGACAATCAATAGACACTAGACCAATAAGTAGCTACATTTGTCTATATTCACGTATGAGATGAAAAATGTTCTTCCTAACAGCAGTGTCGCTATTCTTGGTGTGAGAATGTCGCCAGCTTCCTATGACCCTGCTTCAGGCAGGGGCAGAAGGATGGCTCATAAAAGTACAATGCATGAAAGCTGCAGGGGTTGAAAAGAATTAATTCTCAGGAAGGTTGATTTCCATGCTTTTATAGATACACAGCTGATATTTTATCGAAGAAACCCAAATTCTGTTTATGCTATCTGTTAATATTGTGGGGAAAAGAAATTATCTCCATGAAATGAATAAATTTCTAAGATGTGTTTTTTAACACAACAACAATCCAATGAATCATAAGTAATCTCTTCCCAACTAACCGCTGCCCTTGCTTTAAGGAAGAATTGGCAATTATTGCCACCGACTTGGAAAAAAATTTAAGTGTGCTTCAATCTACATTTCTAGCTTATAGAATGACTACCATGCTGCTTGTAATCACAATAAATTGCAGCAGCATTGCGTGAATTTAACCAAGCATAAATAAAAATAATTCTCCGTAGTGTCCAAATTCAACACCTACTCAATCATTTGTAATTATAATGTTGAGAAGCCAAATTTTAATATAATTCTCCTATTTTGAAAGTTATTTAACCCTATTTTTACCATAGAGTATAAGTGCTATGTACCAAAACATTGTAAACATATAAAAACACACTCCTAGAGGAATGACAGTGTGAGAAGTCCCCTTGGTCTCTACTCTTGAAGATTCAACAGTTTGAACAGTTATGTTAGACAAAGGATTCCTTGCTCGATGCACAAACACTTCTGAGAGATCCACGCATTGAGACAAGTGGGAGTGAACCGGGAAGGCGAGAAGGGGGGAGAACTCAGACAAGCCCCGGAGGCAGCTCTGTAGCCTACATCCAGGAGCTCACCACTGGGCTTAGTCTGGAGAGGTGAGGAATCAGATCGTGGATGGCACTCCTGGGTTTAAAGGCACTTTCAGGACTGATGGAATCTAGAAAAGATGCGAAAGGAAGAAGAGAGAGACTTGAGCATAAAAATATAAATAAATAAAAGAAGTCTGCGAGACCCATCAGCCCCCATCAGAAAGAACAATATAAGAATACTGGGAACACCAGAAGAAGAGGGAGAAGGGAGAGGAGATCCTGTTCAAACAAATAGTTGCCAAGAATTTCCCAAACCTACGGAAAGAGCTAGGTCCTCAAATTCAAAAGACAAACAGAGCACCTAATAACCTCGATCCAAAAAGGCTTTCTCCAAGGTATATTGTGTTAAAACTGTCAAAAATTAATGAAAAGAGTGAATTCTCAAGGCAGCCAGGGGAATAGAGAAAGTAACCTACAATGGAAAGCCCGTTAGATTAGCAGTATGTCTACAAGCTAGAAGAGAATAGAAACAAATATTTAAACAACTGATAGAAAAATTACCAGACAAGAATAATATATCCAGCAAAGTTATCCTTTAGATATGACTAAGAAATAAAGACTTTTCCAGGAATAAGAAGCTGAGGAGCCAAAAACACAAAGTAGAGAAAATAAAGCTCTTCACCATGGTGCTGGGAAAATTGGAAAGCTACAAGCAAACGAATGAAACTAGATTACAGTTTGTCCCCATGTACAAAAATGGACCAAAGACCTAAATATAAAATCTGAAACAATGTATTACATAGAAAAACCATAAGTACTAAAGTAGGGGACCTTGGTGTTAGACATCTTATGAGTTTGACCTCAAAGGCAAGGGGGATAAAGGCGAAAATAAATGAATGGGACTGTATCAAACTAAAAAGCTTCTGCACAGCAAAAGAAACTGCTAACAAAACAAAAAGGCAACCAACGGAATGGGAATTCATACTTGCAAACAACAATTCTGACAAGGAATTAATATCCAAAATACATAAATAACTCACAAATCAACATCAAACAAACAATACAATTTAAAAAATGGGCAGAGGACCTAACAGCCAACTCCCCTCATAAATGTACAAAGAGGCAACAGGTATATGAAAAGAAGATGTTCAACTTCACTTGCTATTAGGGAAGTGCCAATCAAAACTGTAATGGATACCTCTTCACACCTGTTAGAATGGCGATTATCAACAAGACAGGTAATAACATGTGTCGAAGAGGCTGTGGAGAAAATGGTGCCCTCATTCACTGCTGGTGGAAATGTAAACTGGTGCAGCCACAATGGAAAACAGTATGGAGGTTTCTCAAAAAATTTGGAACAGATTTGCCGTATAACCCACAATCCCTCTCTGGGTATCTCCCTGAAAAAGTTGAAAACATTTATTCGCAAAGATATATGACCCCCTACGTTCATTGCGGCATCATTCACTGTGGCCAGGACATGGAGACAGCCAGTGTCCTTTGATAATGGACTGGAGAAAGAAGGTGTCGTATATACATACTATGGAATACTAAGAGAAGATGAAATACTGCCATTTGCAACAACATGGGCAGACCCTGTGAATATTATGCTAAGAAAATGTCAGTCAGAAAAAGCTAAGAACCATATGATTTCATTCAAATGTGAAATATAAAACTGAAACTCACAGTCACACACAACACTGTGGTTGTTACCAGAGGGAGGGGAGTGGGGGCCTAGTAAAGGGTAAAGGGGGACAAATATACGGTGACAGAAGTTTATGCGATTTGGGGTGGTGGGCACACAATGCAATGTACAGATCATGTATCGTAGAAATGTACTTGAAACCTGTATAATCTTATTAACCAATGTCACCCCAATAAACTTAACCAAAACATAAGATTAAAAAAGAACTTGTTATCTCACATGAGAAAAAGAAATGCATTCCTGCTACTTCAAATCCCTAGCCAATTTTTATTTTAATGCAGCGATTCATACGTATTCTATAATATGAAATGTTAAAGTTGGCATTTCCTTGAGCTATAAAAGTTTAAAACTCACTTATAAACATTTATTTATGGAAAGCAAATGACGTCTCAAGTCCTCTTTCAGTGTGAGTTTTGGGAGGCCTCTGAACTCCTGTTCCTTCTCCCTCACTCAGCCCCACTCTTTCCATTACACTCCCTCCTAGATTCCCAAATCTTCCAGCTTACACTTCGTGCTCCCCCTTTCTACCATAACCCCCAGGCAGGGATTGTGGCAGTGCTAAACAGACCCCAGGCTTACTGGGCCAGCCTGTGTCCAAAAGCAGCACAGAAGATGGAACTTGTTCAACACATGTGAATAATGAAGCCACTATTAAAGTTGAAGAAAGGGCCTAAACTATATTGGGGATTTTTTTAAATCAACCCCAAATCAAGGAGCTATTTTTCATTTGTAAGAAATTCTTATTGCATTCCAGAATAATGGTTTCCCATGCCAAATTTGACATTAATTTAGACTGTATTTCATGATACATTATTGTGCTCCATGTGTTTGCACAGACAAATTTGAAGTTATCATTAGACACCACATGATGCAGTGCACCAACTGTCTAGCTGATTAAGAATTGTCTCTTCTTTTCCTACTGGTAGGGGAATCATCTGAAAAGTCTTTAATATGCCGTATGCATACTGAAAGTTTGAGTGAGAATGGAAAGGAGCTTTTGCTTTCAACGTTCGGAGATTAAACACAGAAAGAAAAGCTGCTCTTCCCGGTCCCCCTGGGCTCACAGCTCCAGCACCACTTTCATTCTTCTGTGCAGGGTTATTGATTATCTGTGTACCTGCCTCACCCTGGGGCACTTAAGTAATAGTATGAGAAAAAGGTATCGAATGCCTAATATGTACCAGGCCTCTGTGCAATGGAATTTTACATATTTTAAAATTTCCATTTATTGATAAAGTACCTGAGTGTGAAATTAGGTAACTAGTGTGACTAGCCCAAGTAACAGAACCACTAAATAGCACAGCTAGGATTCCAATCCAGCACTGCTTGGCCATGAAGGCTCTGTTATTTCCATGTTGCCTTTGCATTTGATGTGTCCTGACATTAATTTTGTCCTATTTCTGTTACTCCCAAAGTCACCCCGTTTAATGACCAACGCTTGCTGCTATCAGTCATGTTTAGTTTGCATTATGGAGTGTTTAACTTTGTGTTACAAGATGGCACTGGACATTTGTTTAAGTAAACAATCTTTGAAAGTTGCACCGAGGCAGGAAGAATTAGGATGAATTAGGATCCAAGAAAATATTTTTTTTTAATTGTTGGCACTTTGCAACCTTTGTATAGCAAAGGGAAGAAGTGGAAAAATACAGAAAAAAATGAAATGTTATGATTAACTTTCTCTGGCTGTTGAACACTCATTTTAAATGTTCATGCTGAAACAAAAGTGAAGTGAATAACATTATTACCTGTATAGCAATCATGGCGCGTGGAGGATGGGTGCTCCATCCTGCTGTAATTCTGAAGCCACACACCCAGAACATCTGACAGACAGCACCGCGCAAGTAGCTGGTTGTCTGCAAGAGCTGCGTGCTGAAAAACTGCATCAATCAATAAAGCCTCCAGAGCCCAAAGTGCTGGAGATATCACAATCATTAAACAGTAACGCAAATAAAAAAGCAATATCTCACCTCATTAGTACTAAGTATGTTGTTTATTCTTTCCCCAAGTAAAATGTTTAGAATCCTGCATAATGAGGTTCTCATTGACAGAGGTGTGGAATTATGAAGCTGCTAAATCCAGCATGAAGACAGAGTGATAAAATAGATTGGATTTTGCAATAGCTGTACTCAGAGCAAACTTGGGTGGCTGGATTCCACGTTAGCACATTGTTTTGACATTCGTGCACTCAGAGATTCTGTTCCGCGCTGATGGGGAAATGGGAGGTGGGTGGAGAAAAGTTTGTCGGCCTAAGTGAAAAGCTAGAGCGCACAGGCAGAGATGGAAGCTGGATCAGTCTCGAAGTGATACCTCCTTCTCTAACAGGGATATTTTTATGAAAACACCATGCAAACGGTCTATAGGTATAGTTAAAGCTCATGACCAGTAAAGAAAACATATTAAACCTGGGAGTGTTTACCGATCTGGAAGAATCTCTGTACAAATGTGTAATAATGATAAAAGTCTGTTTTTGAACTATAGCCCCCAGCATACACCATCTAGAAGGCATTTTCATGTTTGGAGTGAAATGTGTTCTTAGTTATTAGTTTCTAATTCTTGATATGTCAATGTGCTAGAGCTCAGAGATTTATATTGATAAGTTCCTGTGTCCTCTCTGTCTGACTTGGGATTCTCATGCTGCCATTGCTTTCACAGAATTAGCTACCCCAGTTCATAAGGCTGATGCCACCGTGGAGATGCCAAACCAGTTAATGGGACGGTGATAAGCAAAAGGGCGCAAGGTACCGCTAAACACTGAGAGCTCCTGCAGTGCAGCTGCCTCGCCTCATTCCTCTTTGTATTCAGTGGCTTGGTTCTGCACATGGTACCTGACCATACTCTACATACAAACGCTGCATGTTTGGAGTGAAAAGGTAATATTTTGTAGTTTTTTGGTCTCCACTCACCAGTGTAGTGAAAACAAGATGCTGATTGAGAATGGGAAACATTATCTAAGAAGAATTCTAAAGAGGACTGCGTGAAAGCAATTTTGGGAAGCTTTTGTTCTGCTCAGCCCCGTTTCACCTGTGAGCCACGCCTCAGATTCTGTTACCACCCACGTAGCTGTGCGTATCACACTAATGAAAGAGAGAAGTAGCAGCAAGAGCATTCATTACCAATGATCGGTGTTTCAAAATAAAATTTTAAGGACATTGTTGAGGCAGATTTTTAAAAATCTTTTTGGACTACTGAGTCTTCAAAGTTTTTCCATTGGAGATTTCCCTTATTCTGGGTGTTGAACTTGTAGTTTACAAGAATAATTGATTTCCTACTTATCTGAGTGTCTTTGATGTGCACTAGAGGGCAGTGACTCCTTGAATGTGTGCAAGAGCCCTAATGAACTTTAGGACAAGTGCATCACTAAAGCTGCCATTATAGCCAGAAGTGGGTTGGAACAAGAAGGAGGAAAGTAAGTTAGAAAAGAAGCTGAATTAGTTTTTCTTGGGATGGTTAAGGGGATAACATATCACAGCAGGGGTGGGGGGGCTGGAATGGGGCAAAATTGTGCTCAAATTTTGCCCAGCTGCTCAGGTGTTGTGTAAAAGAGTCTATTAATCCCACTGAGACTTGGTTTCTGTTTTAAAATGACAATCTTTCCACTAACATAAGGTTGCTACAATAATTCAATGAACATAAAAATCATTAGCATGTTAACAACTAGCATAATTTATTTCACTACTATTACAACTTTTCTTTCGAGTAAGCAAGCTGCTTTGGTGTTCATCTTCGAGAATCTCATTTCTTTACTTGTTTTATAAGGTGGTTCAGCTTCCAAGGCCTCTGAACATGTGAAAATAATAAATAACATCATTCTAAAAATGGAGAAAAATTGTATGCTGCTTTATGCATTTTTAAGATGGTGGTATATTCCATGCTTCTTACTTAATAAAGCAAGTGTGTGTGTTATGCATGTGCATGCACACACACGGAGTGGGAGACAGATATTACCCAGTACCTGTATGCATATATGTTGTGTGTGTACATGTTATTTGATCTGTTATAAACACATTTCCTATTATTAGGAGTGTTTCAATGCCTCTGATTATGTCCCTAGCTTGTACGTATTTATGCATTTTTCATAGTTCTTCCTCATTCTGTACAAAGAAGAATGACCTTGGGCAAGAGTTTTACCTTTCCGAGCCTCAGTTCTATTATCTGAGAAGCGTGGAGAATGCATAAGGCAATGCTTTCCAGTTCTAAAAAAAAGGTGCATCTCAAGTTCCCAAGGTCAACCATGTTTAATTACCTGTTGATGGTGCATGCAGACATTTGAACAATTTCCAATACCGATATTAAGTTAATTGCCTCATCTCCAAGTGGATAGGAAGACATTTGTTAATGTAACAGAAGAATGCCATGGAGTGTCTTCTTAAGGCAACCTATTTTTTGGCAAAAAAGAAACTGGAAATAAAGGTTCTCCTCATCACCCAAAATTTTACAATTTGAACTCAAAATTCAAACATAATTATCTTTCACTGCCCGAACTCTCAATTCTCACTGTCCTAACCAGACACTCGCAGTGAGTGATGGCAATCATACTGGCGTTACGAGTCTAGCTTTGAAACAGCCAGGTTTCTTAGCATGTGACCTCAGTTCCCTGTACCCATTGCTAAGGATTTTTTTTTTTTTTGCTTATTAAAAATGCATACAAATTCCTTCTTATATCCCCAACTATTTAATCCACCCATACCTCCAGCACCTTCTTCTATAACTCCAGAGATTTTTTTCCCCTAGTGTTCAGATTAAGGATACAGATTCAGTTGGCCTTTAGAAGGTAGAGTTTGGTTGACAAACCACAGTAGAAATACCTCCTCTTTAAGAATCCCAGTGTTTAAGAATGTAAGGAGTGGGAAGATAGTCTCTGCTCCCCAAATATTAGAAATAAGAAGTACTTGATTGTACTCTGATATATGCTTTATAAAATAAATATGCAAATAACAAGAACACAGATGAATGCAGTCACCTTAAAGATTTAAATAACATTCAGCCCTCAGCATTGAAGATAATCTGATCGCAAGGATGAACTGTCTAAAAAAAAAATCATATGTTGGTCAGAAGTGGGGTTCAGTCAAAAAGTGCAGATAAAGGAAGGTCACCAAGGTAAATGTTGGAAAAGCTAATCTAAGCGCTCTCTGGGGAAAAGTCAATATTGATTAGTAGACTCTGCATACTATGGTTCCATGGGAAGTCTCTACTGATGTAATGCAATGGTATAAATTACAGGAGATAAGATATCTTAATTGAAGTTTACCTCCTCTACTCAAACAACCCTAAGTAGAAGCTATTCTCTCTAACTTCAATTCAACCAGAAGCATCCAATACCTCTGAATTATGGCAATGAGGAAGCAAAGAGCAAATTTTCAGGCAATACGTAATGTGTGACATATATGCAATGGAATACTAGTCAATCATAAGAAAAGATGAAATATTGCCATTTACAACAAATTGGATGGAGCTTGAGAATATCATCCTAAGTGAAATAAGTCAGATATAAAGTCAAGAACCATATAATTTCACTCATGTGGGATACAAAAGTAAAAGCAGTAAATAAACAAAGAAGAAAAACAAAAACTCATAGACACAGACAAGAGTATGATGGTTACCAGAGGGAAGGGGGTGGGAGGTACTAAAGGGTAAAGAAAGTCAAATATATGGTAATGAAGGTTGACCTGATTTTGGGTGGTGGGCACACAATGTGATATACAGTTCATGTATCATAGAAATGTACACTTGAAACCCATATAATCTTATGAACCAATGTCACCCCAACAAATTTAACAAGAGAAAAAATTCTTCTCAAATGACAAAAATTTCAGAGCATATTTTTGAAACACAAGGAAAAGACTGATTTCTTCATAGGAAAGGGCTGGCTTGTGCTAAATAATATTCATAAAAAAATAACTATCACCCAGAGACAATTGTTTCCTGTGAATTTAGACTAGATGAAGATTCTATGGCTAGGATTCGAGTATATGAGAAAAGAAGCTAGATAGTTAGATGCTCCTGCGTGCACTAAGGAAAGGTCTTTCATCTTCAGATCTAGTTGAGGAGGACCACAGCATTCTATATTCATTAAAGAAATATTTGCTGCTGTCACCTAATTTTTGAGTCTCCGTACAATAATATTTTATTTCTTTTGCTATAGTCCAAGGAGGTGGACAGCTTTTCTCTATGTGGTGACTTAGGTACACAAGCTCCTTCTATTTTGTGGTTCCTCAGTCCTTTAGAACCTTGCGAAAATAGAAAGTGAGAAAATCATACCCGCTTCTTATAAACCCTGGTATATAAATCACATGCATCATTTTTAATCTTATTCAATTGGCAATAACTAGTTACAAACCTGAAACTCAATGCAAGGGTAGCATGGAAACACAGCCTCTAGCTATACAGCTTCCTGCCAGCAATAACTCCCTATTATGGATAGGGAAGCATCTTACTCTTCTGCACAGATACCACCTCTGCCACTAATTACCACGTAGATTTGGGCCCTAAGACAAAGTCAACATGTACCCCACTTCGCATCTGTGGTTC
Source organism: Anoura caudifer (assembly GCA_004027475.1). Classification (NCBI taxonomy): domain Eukaryota; kingdom Metazoa; phylum Chordata; class Mammalia; order Chiroptera; family Phyllostomidae; genus Anoura; species Anoura caudifer. The sequence goes on along the minus strand of PVKU01011688.1, from coordinate 12,459 downwards.
TGGCAAGTGGCAAGATTTGAGGAGATTCCCCAGGCTGAAATAATGAGGCAGCAGTCATGAAAATATGTAGCTTGTCTTGTCAGGCAAGTTTACTCACCACCACCTTCTTTCGTACCCTCCACTGCAGTTTCCTGTGCCTGAGAATGGCATGGAAAGTCTAGCATATTTTTTGTGTGCCTCCTAAGCCTCTTCCAGAGGAACACAAAGGTAGTGGAAAGAAGGATGAGAGGTGGAGAAGCCTTAAGGGTAGGATGAAGGGATGTCAGGGAATGCTTTAATGAGCCATATTGGGGGCAGAGGGTCAAATAGCAACGCGCGGGAGTTTCAGCAGATGACAACCATGGAGAAAATGTGACCAAGGACCAGGCAGTTTGTTTCCTGCAGTGGCACTAAGTAAGCTCCCTAAGATTTAGAAATAAACAGAGAGAGAGAACAAAGAGAATGATTCTGGGTCGACTGAGTCTACTTTCAATTGGTGTATTTACTTATTGTCAGAAATGAAGTGATTCTGCTACCAGAAAGAATAGGACTCCAGTTAGAAATTAAGTGCAATTAAATAAAATTACTTTTTAAAAATTGTTGTTCAATTATAGTTGTCCCCATTTTTGCTCTATTAGTCTGCCTTTATAAAATTACTTTTTTAAAAGAGCATACCCCAAATTATCGTTGCTACTATGTGTATAATGAATTCTATTAGTCTGACTGCATAATGCCCAAGCAATTTTTAATTTTCTTACCAAGCTCCACTATCTACTTTGAGTAAATATGATAGTCATTTTGCACATAAGCATCATATTTATATTTTATATGTAACACAATAATATATTTATCATGTCAACTATCATGTAGCATGGTATCATATTTATATTTTTAAATAGCATGATTATTAATTTTATGTGTCAACTTGACTGATAAAATTATCAGAGCAATTTTAAAGGATTGTAACTAAGGGATGCCCAGATAACTGGCAAAATATTATTTCTGGCTGTGACTGTGAGGATGTCTCTGGAAGAGATCAGCATTTGCATAAGAGAAATACACAGAGAAGTAGTAAGAGATCAGCAGACTGAGTGAAGATCGCCTTCACCAATGTGGGGGGCATCATACAATCCACTGAAGATGTGAATGGAACTAAAAGGCCAGGGAAGGGCAGATTTGTTCTTTGTGCTAGAGCCAGGACATTCATATTCTTCTGTCCTTGGACATTAATGCGCTTAGACATCAGGTTTTGAACTCAGACCTGGATTTATACCATCGCTCCCTCCACTATTCTCAGGCCTTCGGGCTCAGAATGAATAACACCACCAACTTTTCTTGTTCTCCAGCTTACAGACGGCAGATCATGGGACTTCCTGACCCTATAACTGTACCAGCTAATTCTTAACATAAATCGGGATTTCTTTGTCACTCTTTCTACATGTATGTATACATACATATGTATGTATCTATACATATATATGTACACACATATACACACACATACATATGGATCTATTTATCTCTCCATCTTCAATTAGTTCTGTTTATCTGGAGAACCCTGAATAGTACAAGTAGTTATAGTTATATTTTCCTTTGTAAGTTGGTTAACTAATAAAGTGCATCTTTTCCTTTCTGTTTTTATTTACACACACACAAAAAATTCACATGCCAGACTGTTGGTTTTCAAACAGAAAGCACTAAACCCTTCCCCATCCATAGGGGTCCTTTGAAGACCCCAAATAGCTTCCTCCCCCATTCCTCCCTCGTAAGAGCGAGAAGGGAATCTGCTTTTGGTGTATGTTTGTTGGGGAAGAGTCCCCATTTCAGACTTTATTAAACATATTTTAATTGAGTACCTACTATGTTCCAGGCAGCATTCTAGATTTGGAGGATACAGAAATAAATACAACACAAGAAAGTCCCTGGTGTCGTGGAGTTTACCCTCCTATAAAATAAGCAGAATTTTTATTCTAATAAATAAAAAAGAATAAACAAAATAAGTAAAATATAAAGTTGCATTAGATGGTGATAACGGTATAGAAAACAAGGGAGAGCAGTGGGAATGGGGTGGAAGAAGAGGGACATTACATTTTAAGCACATTTGTGAAATTGAAAGAGGCATGCTAACCCCTGGGCCCAGCTGGCAGGAAGCCAAGGCTCGCTTAGCTGCCCCAGTGCCTTCCGTTCTCTTTAAGCCCAACAGCCAAAGAAGGGGGCAGGGAATGGCAGGAAGAAGGGGAGGGAATTAGTCAAAGAACATGTATGAACAACTCATGGCCATGGACAATGGTGTGAGGATAGACCGTGGGAGTGAGAGGTGGGCTGGATTTGGAGGGGAAATGGGGAAAAATTGAGACAATTATAATAGAATAAGCAAGAGTTAAAAAAAAAAAAACTAGACTAAAGGGCATTGCTGACTGTAAGATTTACTTCACTGGGCTTAGCGTCTTTCCCTTCACACAATGCATGCACACTAACAAGAAAGACTGTCCTTTTGGTGAACCATCCTCATTTAAATACCAAAAAACACACCCCTGGGTGGAGATTTAACATGACAATAAGACATGTGACACATGAAGAAACATGTAGTCACACTGCACAAGCCCCCCCCCCCACCCCAAGCTCTGGCCTCTGCATACCACAGGCCACTTTTTCTGCCTAAGCCTCTTTAAAATTTGCCCCAGCCTTTGTTCAGGAAGCAACACAGTCCCTTTCTGTTTGTGAGGATGGCTTTCTCATGTACCAGCTAAATAAACCTTTGTTTGTACCTGGTTTCTGGAGATCTCTTTTGATTTATATCCTGAGAGATTGCAAGAATCCAGGGTGCCAATGACAAAATGACTGAGGAAACACGTTGGGGGAAAAAGTGAGGAGGAAAGTCCTGGGAGAAGGGAACACGTTTGCTGTGTCTGTGGAAGATCACGGAGGTCGGGGGTTCCAAGTATGTGAGCCGGGTGTAGGGTAGTAGGAGATTAGCTCAGATGGGTAATGTGAAGGAATGCAGATGGGCAAAATCTTGGTGGCCACTGAAGACAATACAATGGCCTTTGTATTGTATTAATCAGACTCATGAATTTAGTTAATGAGAATTTGCCTCAGAAAATGTCTTCTTGAGGTGTGGCTTGAGTCAATTTTCTTGGCCTGTATGGCTGTTGCAGCTTTTTTAAAAAATAAATTTAATTTTTTTAAAGATTTTATTTATTTATCTTTTAGAGGGGAAGGGAAGGAGAGAGAGAGAGAGAAATATCAATGTGTGGTTGCCTCCCGTGGGTCCCCTGCTGGGGACGTGCCTGCAACCCAGGCATGCGCCCTGACCGGGAATCGAACCACGATCCTTTGGTTCGCAGGCCCGCGCTCAATCCACTGAGCTACACCAGCCAGGGCTGTTGCAGCTTTTTGATGATAATTTTTGCACAGTGCTGCTGTCTTGTGAGGTGCCTGGGAGTCCTCTGGCTGCATTGTGAGGACAATCCATCGCTGGCTGGATCTTCCAATCAACTACTCTTCACACAGCACATGCCAGTCAGTGCCTCCCTCAGTGATCACTTGTCCCCACTCTTGATGGGGAACAGTCTCCGTTACCTATTGACAGTCCCATCCTGCCCTTTCATACTTTTCCCTTCAGTGTTTCCCTTGATTCTTACCTTGAATTGATTCAACCAGCATAAAAATACTTCAGAGACAAAGGAAAAGGAAGTACCTGAGGTGATTTGTGACCTCACCCAGTAGCCAGGCTTGGTGTGAGCACCTGCTGAGGCCCCAGAAATGTAGCCAGACCCATAGGTTCAGGGAAACCTGTGGCTGTGTTCTCAGCCCTTTCCAGCGGTCTTTCTGCTGCTTCTTCCCCCCACCCCACCCTGCATTTGTCTATACTGCGTAGTTCCAGTTGGCCGCCTGGAGGGCTATGTCTTAGCAGGTACTAAGGCCTGGACTGACAGGTAGGTTTTCCTGAGTCTAAAAACTGAGGAAAATGAGCATATTCCATTACTACGTTGCATTGCTTTTCTCACAACTTTATTGATTCTACGGAATACATTTTTCCAATTATAAATATGGTTGCAGTTATTTTTTATCTGCAAACTATATTCCCATTCATAATTTCAGCACCCATGAAATAATCAGGATTATTTAACATCATCTTTTGTCCTTCAAATAATAAACCTGTTTATTCCTTATTTTTTATCTATTTGTTGCTCATATTGAGTAAAGGCTCTTATTTATGCATATATTACATTTTAGCCTGGATAGCTCTTAATAAATGGAAACAGTGTGTTAATCTGGAAATAATTTTGCTTTTATTTTTGTAACCTCTTTGTAAATGATGTTTCCCAACAAGAATAACAAATAGACAGCATACTAAAACACATTTCTTTTTTTTAAAAAAACATCTTATTTATTTATCTTTAGAGGGGAAGTGAAGGAGAGAGGGAGAGGAACATCAATGTATGGTTGCCTCTCATGCATCCCTTTCCCGGAATTGGCCTGCAACCCAGGCATGTGCCCTGACTGGGAATCGAACCGAGATCCTTTGGTTCACAAGCCAGTGCTCAATCCACTGAGCTACACCAGCCAGGGCTAAAACACATTTCTTAATGTTGGCATTAAGACATACAGGTGAAAGTTGAATTTGACGTTTTCTGTGTTATGGGCAGCATGTACTACAAAACAAACTGTAGTATAGCATTGGGTGCAGACCTACAGGCAGAGAGACCAGCCACAGGTTAATTCTTGGTTTTCCAAACATCACAGTTTCTAGACACAATATTATATGTCTAAAATGGGTGCAAGAAAGCATTGATAAACAGATGCGAATACAAATTTATTTTCCAAAATTCACTCTTCTTCTTTATAATCTTCTAATGTAGAATGCAATCTGCTTACATCATCAATATTAATGTAATCCATCTCTATATATTTGATCAGACTGTGTATGCTGGAATGAGTTCCTAAACTTCTATTTACTCTCTAGGTTAAGTCTCACCGTGTTAAAAAAACTACCTCCTTTGTGAACAAATCTGCCAAATCAACGTGGATCTGCTTGATGGTTCTTACACCTTTGTTGTTCCTAAGACAACATTTTTATGTCACCAGATGTAACCCAGATGGTACATACTAATTTATATATGGATATTGGAAAAATATATGGTTTCCATCTGAGGTCTTTTAAGTATGATTTTTAAATTGACATGAACATTGCTTTTTTTTCCAACTTGCAGCATAATGCAGTCAAAATATGGTTCCCAGGTGAATGAAAACTTATCTGTTTCATTTGGCATCACCATATATTTTTGAGCTGCGAGTCCTGAACGAATTCGTGTCTTTGCAGACTTGGTTTCAGCTGGCTGAGAAACAATGTGGTGGAGTCGAGTTACCGTCATTGCGCTGAGAGACAGCGCTGATAAGATAAATTTAGAAAATCTTTCATCTCGTTTTCAATATTAACAACTGTGCATCTTGCCAGCAGACACAAATGTGTGATAAAGTTTAGACACTTTAATCCTGTACTCTCTCCTGTTTTGATAAATATTAGACATAAGGTGGTACTGAAACACCTCCTTGAAATCTCTGTTTCCAAAGAAAATACCCCGCCAGAAACTCATTATAAAACTTTTAACAAAAAAATTATTGTGCCAGTTTCAATAGACAAAGCTGACATTTGAGTCTCCTCTTGTCCTTCCCTTCATTCGATGATGAGTCTGAGGTGCTTTGTTCAAAAGAAAAACCAGTGTATGAACATTTATAATGGTCCTTAGACTATATCTTTCAAAAGAGATTTAATAAGGGTTATCAAAAAATGTTCACTTTTTTTTAGCTTCACATTTCTCTTCCTCTGCTTCTACCTCTTCCTTTTTCTTTTCCATATTCTTCTTTAACCAATGATTACTTGATGGACATTGATATATCCCGTTTGTATATCTAGTACACATATGTGTGTGGATAACTAGACACACTTTTGTGGCCAGAAAATTACTCCCAAAATTTGCAATGAATATGCTGCTATCCACGTACCAACCCAAAGTACGAAGAATAGCAGCCTCCTACCACTGCTTCCCCAGACCTTACACAATCAACTTCATTTGGCTTTCCTTGTTATTTTTACATGCACATTAGAATGCTTCAACCCTCCATCAGTTTGGTCGCTGAGAAGAACTGCTTAAGGATTATATGCATTTACTAAAAAATTGTTTTCAGCTACATGTCCAGTATGTAAACCTGCTCAAACAGATGAGAGTCACCCATTTCACTAACATTTCACAATACCTTTAATTGTTGCATAAAAATCCGAGGATACAATCTGCAGTACGCCTCACAATTCGAACTCTTGAAACAGCAAAGCACTACTATCTGAGTTCCTATTGCAAAAAGCATAAGTTTTGCGAGAGCAAAGCAATGCTGTGTTGCATGCAGAAAAAGGAGCAAGCTCTTTATGCCCATCCAGTGTCACATGCTGTCATACAGGAAGGAAAATCACATCAATTCCTCCAACTTCAGTCCGCTGAAGGTCTATTTCACTATGGAGCTTGGGCATGGGTCCAGAAATCACTCTCTGGGGTGGATTCACAGCTCTCCTCCCATCCTAGTTTTTCTGTGCTCAACTATCCTGAGGCAGGCAGATTTGCCTCCTGGTAATCCTAGCCAGGTGCCACACCAGTCACTGCTCCCTCTCCCCCTGCATGAGGGCTAGACGTAGTGGCTTGAGTCTAACTGATAGAATCCAATAAGGGCAATGGAATATTCCTTCCATGATGAAGCTACAAATGTTGTGGCTTCTGTTTTGCTGTTAGATTCTATTGTTTTCTTGGCTCGAAGACTTTGATGAAGCAAGTTACCATGTGGAGAGGTCCACATAGCATGAAATTAGGACGGCCTCTTGCCAACAGCCAGTGAGGAACTAAGGCATTCAGTCTTACGGCATGAAAGAACTGAGATTCTCAGTCTAACAGCCCTTCAGGAACTGACTCTTGCCAATGACCATTGAACTGGAAACAGATCTTTCCTCTCTTGAGCCTTCAGATGAAACCCCAGCCCTGGCTGACACTTTGCTTTCAGCCTCACAGAAACTGTGAGATAATAAATATGCATTGTTTTATCTCACTCAATTTGTGATAGATTGTTACAGCAATAGATAAGGAGTTCACTTCCCAACACAATGCTTCCCAAATTCCTGTTTTGCATGTTCTGCAAATCCTGGAAGCCTGATTCATCATCCATCAGCTCAGCCAAGTTCAAGCTCAAGTTGGGATTTACAAAAATCCACCCACTTCTTTTCCACAGGTAGGACTGTGGAAGATGTTTCTGGGCTACTTGTGGGTTCTCATTTACCCATACTTTCCCATCTCACAGTTAACTTAAGCAATTGTCTTACATCTTTAATTTGTGCCAGCATTACAGTCACAGATTTGAAAGTATCAAGTCAGAATAAATTGCATGAAAGTTCATATACTGCACGTTTCATTCAAGAATACTTTATTTTGTCATTTTCTTTCCAAATAAAAGGTCTTTTCATTTAAGTGGCATCTTCAAACTAGTGATTTAAGTTATTTGAAAGGAGTGATTAACTAATTACCTTATCATCATTAATGAAACCCAATGGTTATATTTATACTGATAAAAGTGGCCTGCTATTTAAACTAAACAACATATTTATAGGATGCACTGCCTTTTTCCCTACATTGCATAAAATGCATTTTTCAAAGCCAGCATTTATTTCCAGGGTCCAACCTGAACCTCCAGGGCTGTTCCTGTGGACAGCAATAGAATATCCACTACTGATTTTACCACTGTAAAAACGGCCACTGAAGACATAGGAACTGAATACAAGAGGCCAGGAAAACACTGGGGGTAAACTATTGGCTGCTGCTGATGGATTCTCATTGTGTACCTCTCCTTCAATGCACTGCATCCAGATGACATGATCTGGTGACAATGAAAGCGCTAGTTCAATGGAAGTAATACAAACTCTGTCTACTACATTAGTTTTCTCTTTTCCCACAAATTAGAAAATATGCCTGGCAGTTTTGTTGACAGTTCAACAATCCGCTGTGGTTTGTTACTATTCTCAACCACTTTCTCAGTTTCTGTTTTATAAGTCAATGCCAAAATAAAGCTTGGAGATAAACAGATTTTAATTAAGTCTTTGTGATGCTAAATATCTGGGAATTTAAAAATGTAAAATAATAAGTAATTTGGGGGGTTATTTTGTGAATATTTTACATAGAGTATAATCTCACCTTTCTGATGCAAAGACAAACATCTAAGAAGTTCCCTTTGTAGGTCGTTTTACAACACTTGGGAGCATTTGGAGACATTGGGGGAAAGTTTTTGTCAGAGATTTTCATTTCTCCCAATTGGCCTTATATGTAACTCTCTTGACAAGAACTGACAGCACTGTGCTCCAAAATTAATAATGCACTGCTACCTTGCTGATTAGCAAACTTGATTCTTTTGATAATTGCATAAGATTTGGATTTTATTTGTCAAAAAAGCTGCTTATTAACCAGTGGTTAGAGATCCTCGTATGCATTTCCAAGTAAAATACCTACAGCAATACTTATCAAGACAGTAGATGCTTTCGCCCTGCTTGGTGTCCTTACTTCATAAGAAACAAGAAGAGCCTAAGAAGCAGAGATGTTCAACGAGTGGATATTGAATGCGTGGGACAGTGTTATCCAGCAAGCGTAGTCTTGATGAAAATGCAGTACTCTTTCTTCCACTAGCAGAGTTCACTCCAAGTGTGTTCTCATGATTCAAGGCAGCAACAACAAGGCGGTGCCTTACCTGTCACTCTCCTTTCTGTCTTAGAGGGCACTAAAGCTACTGCAAATCTTTACTCAAGAGGCCATTACCAAAGGGACAGAAAATTAAGATTAGAAATTAAATTCAGCATTAAGTTTTAAATGTCTCTTATTTTGACAAATTAATTAAAAGTGTTAAAATACATGCAAAGCCTTTCAAAGAGTTTTTCTGAAAGAAAAAAGGTGGAATAGGAGTGTATGTTAAACAGTAGATTTTACTTTAATTGTGGATATTCCAAAAATGGCGATAGCAGCAACTTCCATGTGACACAAATCTTGCCATAAAACCATACTATTCCTCCCAATCAGAGTGAGGTCTACATTCCTTCCCCTTGCATCTGAATAAGGCTCCTAACTGTGGCAGAGGTTACAATATGTCAGTTTCAAGACTGTCATAAAAGACTATACGGCTTCCAACTTCAGCATAGTTTTGCTAGAGAACTTAGCCTTGGAATATAGCCTCCATGCCACGAGGAAGCTCAAGCACCACGCGGAGTAGCCCATGTGGAGAAGAAGCGCACACTCTCTTTTCCCTGCTGATATCCCAGCCAGTAGCTAGAGACCATTGGATGACTTTGCCCTCCAGATGATGAGTCAGCCCCAGCCTTTCTCTCACCCCAGCGGTTGCTGCAACGGGCAGAGGTAAGCGATCCCTGGTGCGGCCTGTCTAACTTAACAATTTCTGAACAAAATTAACAGTTGGGGTGATTTGTTTCTTGGTGATAGATAATTGGCACAGGTATTATCTCCATTTTACAGATGAGGCTATAGAATTTCAGAATAGATAAAGGACTCAACTAATGACACTGAACTAGAAAATGTAGAGCTTGACCCCAAGTTCTGTCCATATTTTATATTTAAAACAATAGTTCCTGAATAACTACTTGATAAAATTGGAAGTTCGCCTTCCACGATAACTGTTTTCTCTCAGATTCACCTGCAGATCTTTGACATATATCTCTGTTGGAAAATTACAGGTTTGTGGGTAAGATGTGTCCATGGCTTTTAGAATAAAGAAAATATTTTCAGACCACCACGGTGATAAAGCAGTCTCTCTTTTTGAGTTTAAAATCATCCACAATTTTATCTGGCTTAGATTTGCTTTTGCCCTCATTCCTTAGAATTTTTTGCTTGTATTATGGCATTGAGTTCAAGAAACAAATACTGAGTATATGATTAATATAGCATGCTGCTATTAGAAAATACAAGTAGAAAAGGAACTGATTAGCATCTCATTTGCAGTCTTCTTAGACACACTGATTCACTTACATTTTATTTCTTTTCTAAATCTATTCATATTGCAAGACATAACCTTGCTGAACATTTACAGCCGTGGTTCATTCTTCTCTGTTCATCTCAGGTATTATCACAGGAGAATAGGGGGTGCTACTGAAGTGTTTCTTGCTGGAGTTTAAAAAAAAAAGGAAGGTAAATAGCATCTTAGAGCTTAAAAAAGCAAGAATTCCACTCCTTACTCTATCCTCACTCCTCTGTCAGATTGCTTATAGGCATTACACTCAGAAAATAATTTAAAAAAATTCATTTATTACAAATCTTCATTTTCTTCTGTGCCAACTAATAGGTAAGCACTCATTTGCTATATATAATTGTAGTAAAAACAAGAACATAATCAAAAGCTCTTATGGGATTACAAGTAAGACAGAGGTGAAAAGCATGTGAGAGGGAATTGGTAATTACCAAATTAAGGTTTAATGCTGGATGAATTCTCTTTCAGTTGCTAGTGTGTCTCTGCTGGGACACCAAGAAGCCCTCTTTCTGTTGCTCCAGCCTGTGCCTTAAAACACTCCTTTAGAAAGATAGCTTGGGGAGGGAGTTCCAAGATGGTGGTGTAGAAGAACACTGAGCTTGCACCTTACCAAGCACACAACTAATGTGTGCCTATATTTAAAGCAATTCCTCCTGAATGACAACTGAGGGCCAATTAAACAGCTTCTGCACAATAAATGAGAGAGAGAGAGAGAGCGACCACATAGAGAAAGTTGGGGTATCACTAAAGCTCTCTAGGACCTGAGAAACTGGTAAGCACCATTGGTTACATTTCCTGTGTACATGGATAGGAGGCAGGAGCTCTTTCCAGGTGCTATGGATGACCTGTAGGGCCATTGTAGCATGACCCCAGCCACTAATTCCACAGCTAGCTCCAGCAAGAAAAGGTGGGTACCACAGGACATATACATAGGGCCCCTCCACCCAGAAATTTATCTAACACAAGGCCCTTCTCCATGCACCTACTGGGCTGTGTGAATACACAAGCTCCCCTGCCCAGAGAAAGTGTGGGATGAGTGGGGGGTTGTGTGGGGTACCCACACACAGGTCTGCGAGATTTGGAGAAAGCGCAGAACCAGCAGGGTGCTGCTGCACGGGCACAGAGGGCTGCCCCGCCCAGAGACGTGTAGAGCGAGTAGGTCGAAATGGCCAGCGCACACAGAGCAGCACCACCCAGATCCACATAGTCAACAGGTAAGCAACAGGGTGACATGCAGGTGGTCAACAGACACATGGAAAGATGCTCAACATCACTAATCATCAGAGAAATTCTAATCAAAACCACAATGAGATACAGCCTCACATCTGTTAAAATTGCTATTACCAAAAAGTCAACAAATAACAACCATCAGTGAGAACATAGAGAAAAGGAAACCCTTGTAGTGGGACTGCAAAATGGTGCAGCCACTATGGAACACAGTATGGAGATGCTGTATAAACCCCAAAACAGAACTGCCCATAAGACCTAGTAATTTCATTTCTGAGTATTCATCCAAAGAAAATAAAAACACTAATCTGACAAGATATATGCACCCCCAAGTACACCTAAGTAGCGTTATTTACAATAACCAAGATATGGAAACAACCTGTGCCTATGGCTAGATGAATAGCTGAAGAATGTATATAATGGAATATTACTCAGCAATAAAAAGATCGTATTTTGTTGTTTGTAACATGGTGGTAGTATAGGATGAATCTAGAGGGCACTATGCTAAGTGAAATAAATTAGAGAAAAAATACTACATGATTTCACTTACATGTGAAATTTTCAAAAATAGATAAACAAAGCAAAACAGACTCATAGAAACAAAGAACAAACAAATGATTGCCAGAGGGGAGTAGGTAGGAGGATGGGTGAAAATGTTGAATATAGTCAATAATAGTGTGGTACCTTTGTATGGTGACAGATGGTTAAAAGACTTAGTGTGATAATCACATCATAAGATATTGCATCACTATGTTATACACTTGAAACTAATGTAATACTGCATGCCAACAACTATACTTTAATTAAAAAAGAAGAGAGAGAATACTAGATCTCTCTCTCTCTCTCTCTCTCTCTCTCTCTCTCTCTCTCTCTCTCTCTCTCTCTCCATGTGTACATGTAAGGACACAGGGAAGAGATTCCATTTAAGCCATGAAAGTTGGTCTCACCAGAAACCTACCCCAAGGATGACTTGATCTTGGACTTCTAGCCTTTAGAACTGTGAAAAAATAAATTTATGTTGCACAAGCCAAAAAATTAAGAAAGGAAAGAGGGGAAGGGAAGGGAAAGAAGGGGAGGGGAGAGGAGGGGAGGGGAGAGGAGGAGAGGGAAGAGGAGAGGAGAGGAAGGGATAGATGAAGGAAGGAGGAAGAGAGGGAGGAAGGTACAGGAGGGAAGGAAGGAAGGAAAGAG
>PVKU01011687.1:0-41384 GCA_004027475.1 Anoura caudifer | reverse complement strand
TCTCCAAGGAGGACATACAGAGGATCCAGAGATACGTGAAAAGATGCTCAATATCGCTAGCTATCAGAGAGATGCAAATTAAAACCACAATGAGATACCACTTCGCACCAGTCAGAATGGCCATCATAAACAAAGCAACAAACAACAAGTGTTGGAGAGGTTGTGGAGAAAAGGGGACCCTAGTACACTGTTGGTGGGATTGTAGACTGGTACAACCACTATGGAAAGCAGTATGGAATTTTCTAAGAAAACTAAAAATGGATCTACTTTTGACCCAGCAATTCCACCGCTAGGATTATATCCTAAGAACCCTGAAACACCAATCCGAAAGAACCTGTGCACCCCAATGTTCATAGCAGCACAATTTACAATAGCCAAGTGTTGGAAGCAACCCAGGTGCCCATCAGCAAATGAATGGATCAAGAAACTATGGTACATTTACGCAATGGAATTCTATGCAGCAGAAAGAAAGAAGGAGCTCCTACCCTTCATGACAGCATGGATGGAACTGGAGAGCATTATGCTAATCAAAATAAGCCAGGAAGTGAAAGACAAATACCATATGATCTCACCTTTAACAGGAACCTAATCAGCAAAACAAATAAACAAGCATAATATAACCAAAGACACAGAAATTGAGAACAGGCTGATAGTCACCAGAGGGGAGAAGGGAGGGAATTTTAGGGGAAAAGGGGAAGGGTTTGGAGCAACAAGTATGAAAAACACACGGACAAAAACTAGGGGGGTGGATATGGGAGGAAGGTGGGGAGGGTTGAGGTGGTGGGCTGGGATGGGAGTAAAAGATAACTCTACAAGAACAGCAATTAAAAAAATATTTTTTAAAAAAGGTGGTTTGACTCACCTTTCCACCCCTTGTTATGAAATGACTTTTGAGATTTGATTTTGCGTCAAAGGGTAGAGTCTATTTGCCCACCTTTTGAATCTGGGTTGGCCCTGTGGTTTAATTTGGCCAATTTTATGATGTACTTATGTGCTCACCCTGATTCTAGACCTTAAAAAGTCTGCTGTTCTGTTGTCTCTTTTGGGACCCTACTACCACAGGTGGTTCTGCTGGAATGTGAAAAACAAGTTGCCCAAACTAAGATAATCTTAGAGCAGCCCATCTCCATTTGACCTCCCAGAAGACACGTGGATGAGTTCCACTGAGCCCAGCTCAAATCATTAGAATCACTCAGACAACACATAGACTATGCCACTAATGCACTAGTGCATGGATTTTGTGGTTACATGTTATTCCTATTTTACAGATAACTTGCAAAGATAAAATAAAAGTTGTAATCATGGCAAACTTTCATGATTTGGAGGATGCTGGACAATCCAGTAGAATAACATGATTCCAAATGTTCTGTCTGCTTTCAACTCTAAATCGTGTGTTTCTAGCTACTCTGGCATCTAAGTGATTGAATATATTGAATATCTCCTTTGAAGTTGAAATTATAATCATTCAATATCCTTCAAGACATTGCAAACTAATTTGATACCTTTCCTTTTAAAAAAGACAATTTAATTTAAAAATCTGAATACATAACATTCTAAAATTGAGATTGCAATCTGAAATGCCTGTAAAGGCTTGCAGCATAATTGAGTGATGCATGCTTGGTGTAAATTATGAGGCAGTAGAGGAGAGTTGGCAGAGTGAAGAACACATTTCCATTCCAAAGGCATTAAATTCAATTTTTTAAGAACACTCTGCCAGCCAAACACAACACACGCAAGGGTCAGTTCAGTCTATAGGTTGCCAGTTTACTGCTTTTATTCCAAATTTTTGATTTCTGACCTATGTTCAAGCATTACCTCAAGCTTTATCTTTAATAGCTTTGAAGCTCAATGTTGTGACTATAAAAAAAGGAAAGCAGGATGAGATGCTTTATGTTCTTTACCTCTCCACCAGCTTTCCAATAGTAATCAGTACATATTAGATTGGTTCCAGCATCTTTCCTTTTTATTACCCATCCTGATGTAATAGGAAAAAACTAACTCTCTGAAAAAATAAGTAAAATATCCCATTCTGGAATATCTGTCTTCAGCTAGGTACCCAGAAAGAATTATTGTAGCTGTGGTGTGCTTAAAGTTCATTTCCTCTTGGCGTGAAGTAGAGGCTCACTGAGGCACTGACCTGGCACAAACTTGAAATACTTCATGACCAGCTGTCACAGCTCACCCTGATGTGGATCTTGTAAGCAGACCTCAAGGACTAGCTCTGCATGTTTTACACACACACACACACACACACACACACACACACACACACACACACAGTTTTAGTTTAGCTGCTGGGCATGTTTCTCCCTGAGTATTAGAAGAAGTAAGAAAAAACTCTTATTAAAATATCCTTGTCCTTTTGAGCATGGTTCAGAGATTCAGGCAAATTGAATACCCAGCTCATTTAGAGTGAATGCATGAACAATATAGTTGAGTCCCCGACATCATTTGATTTTCCCTATTGCTCTCCTCACCCCCTGCACACACACTTGCATGCATGTGCATGCACAAGCCTGATAGTAAGAGAGCTTTACAGGAAGAATCCAAATTACAAATGCATTCCTTGAAAACCACTTCAAGAGACATAAAGATGGAAAAATACTGGAAGGAGACAACAATCTTGCAATTACAGTAGCAGTAAGTGTAATCTGAAGAGGGGAATAGTGGTACTCACAACCTCCACTGATCTAAGCAAAGAAAGAACATGAAGCGAGTGTTTGTTTTCAAATGCTCCCGTGGCTTCTCACAATTTGCAGGGCAAAAATGTTGTTAGCGCAGAGTGTAGCAGTCACTTAGTGAACACATGTTAAGTAATTGACATAGTTGACAGTCTGTCACAGAATTCACATACAATTTCTCTAAACTTTATCAACCTCAATATGAAAAACCTCTTACTCTGCACTCATCATATTTTAGTTTTTTATTTAGTCATCTCCTTTAGGAATGCACCTTTTGAATCTCCTGGTTGACTATCAAATAATTCATTCATTTATTTATTTATGTAAATAGTATTTATTGGGTGTTTTAGGCCTAGTTCTGGGCAGTGAGGTACAGGAATGATCAAAAGGGTCATGTTCCCATTATCATGGCACTTGTGTTCTAGTTAGGAGAAACAGGTAATTTGAAAAATCATTAATAAATACACAAAGAATTAAACAGAAAAATTTCAGATTGTGATAAATGCTGTAAATAAAGGGAATGAAGAAGATAATATCAAGAAAAGAAAACAAATCGGAATCAGGATGAGTTGGCTAATCCACAGAGGAATAAGGCATTTCTAAATAGAGTAATTCAGGCAGTGACTAAAGTAGGTTTGTAGTTGGGAGTACCTGAAACAGTTCATCCTTCAATTATTATTTATTTATTAGTTGTTATATTATTTATTACTATTAACCTATTTTTGCACCCTGTATTTTTGCAGCCATCTAGTGTTTAAGAATAAAGCTCCCAGAGACCAATTTTTAGCAACAGCACACTACTCTGTTTCTTACCAACCCTTCCACAGGGAACAACTATAGAGGGAAATAAATAAAACAATATACCTGGTGGCATGAGAGAGACAGAAAAGTAATAAGGATGTGTAAGGAAATATGTAGAAATGAATCCACATTTGGTATCAGTTTTTCCCCTTGAGGCCTTTGTGCATTCAGAAGTGACAGGTGAGAAACTGAAGTGAAAACGTTGGCTTAGAGGATAAGCTGAGCAGAGATTTTAGCAGTCACCAGGTGCTGGGAGACAAAACTTAAAGTCTGGGGCTCTCTCAGGAGAGAAGGTCTTGGTAAACACCTGAAGATTTCAGTTGAAACTCCAAAGGACTAACCTCTAGAAGAAAAGATATACTGGTAAGAAATCACCCCTCAAAATGACGGAAGCCCTGTTTTGAAGTTGAAGCAAGGCCCTGTTTTGATTAGATAGATTATCCTGGTCTCTCTTTCCCTCAGCTAACTGCCTGCCATGAGCTATTGTAAATCCTCTCTGGTGGAAGATAATACCATTCAGAGCTTTTGTAACATTTTTAACTCAATCTAAAGTGACTAGATATATAAAAAAGATAAGAACTGAAAGAAACCAAGAAAAAAACTTGGACAACATAAAATTCATATATTAAAATTATGAATTTATCAAACTTAGAAATTAAACTGATATGACTAGATGCTTTATAAGGTAAATATAAATATATAAATATTTTATAAGGTGAGAATTTTAATAGAGAATTGAAAGGTATAAGAAAAAGAATAACTGAAAAGAAAGAAACTGAAATTAAGAATTCAATGAATGGCTTAGCATCTAGTTAATATAGCTGAAGAGAAAATTGGTGAACTGGAAGAAAATATCCAGACTAAAGCACAAAGAAGTGAAAGAATGTAAAACATGGCAAAAATATATGGCATACGGAACCTGGTGAAAATTTCAACACATGTATAACTAATGTTCCAGAATGAGCAGGGAGAGAGAGAGAGAGAGAGAGGATGTGGCCAAAATTACACTCGAAGAGACATTGACTGAAAAAAGATTTTAAACCACATTTTGGAAGCTTCTACCAAACAGAAGCAGATTGACTATAAAGCAGACCATATCTAGGGTCAATGTAATTAAACTGTTGAAAACCAATATTGTAAACTGTTAGAGAAGACAAGGTACATAGAACAAGTAGCATAGATGGTGGGTAGAAAATAGACAGGGGGAGGGCAAGAATAGTGTGGGAAAAGTAGAAGCTAAAGAACTTATGACACATGGGCAAGAACTAAAGGGGGGAATGTGGGTGGGAGGGGGTGTGCAGGGTGGAGGGTAATGAAGGGGGGAAAATGGGACAACTGTAATAGCATAATCAATAAAATATAATTTAAAAAGATGACCTATTATTGACAACAGAGCAATAATTAGACTAACAATGGAATGATCTCTTTCAAGTGCAAAAGAAAATAACTTCCAATTTATAATTCTATACTCAGTGGAAACATCCTTTAAACATTAAGGCAAATTAAGATTTTGTAAATAATAAGGTGAAAAAAGTTGTCACCAGCAGACCCAAACTAAAAAATGCTGAAGGCCACTTTTAAGCAAAGAAATGATCATAGACAGAAGCAGACAGCTGCAGGAAAGAATGAACACTGGAAAGGGGAAATACATATGTATATAAATATTGACAAGACCAAACAATACTGTTTTTGAAAGCACAAAAACAATAATGCATTTATTGTGCAATTTAATTATTTTGTACACACACATACATATGTGTACATCTGTGCATATGTACATTATTTATGTAGATATATAATAACAATGTGTGTACAAAAAATCCGTTCTAGTTACTCTGGTTGCATAACAAATTACCTCAAAACTTTGGGACTTAAAATGATTACACTACATCTTTTGCTCACAATTTGGGCAGGGGTTGGCCAAGATAGCTTATCTCTACGTAAAGTGGCATCAGCGTGAGTGGCTCAAAGGCTGGGAACTATAATCATCTGGAAGCTTGCCCCCATGTCTCACAGTTGATGCTGGCTGTTGGCTGAGACCTTTGCTGGGGCTGTTGATGGAACCACTTTATATCATATGGCAACTGGGTTCCAAAGGGAGCTGCCACACACACACGGAACTAATGGAAGATTATTCTAGGTGAAGGAAACAGCAAGCACAAGTGTGTCCTGAGGTGGGAAATATTTCATGTTTGCGAGAGACAAAAGAGCTGTGAGACCAAATGAGGGACACACTGGTGTGAGATATGTTGGAGCTAGGCAGGAGAGGCAGGTTAGGAGTGTCTCAAGTTTCAATCAGTAAAACAGTATTGCAGCGGATCCTATCTGATGGGTTGGTTTGAACACCTCCACATGTGCATTTCCTACACAAAGTTCCCCATGAACAGGAGATAATGTATTAGATTTAGAGATATTCTCTTTGTGAACATATGTATGTAAACCCTGATCATTAAAAGTTTTCATCATGGACATTCTTTTTATTTTATTTTATTTAGTTGCTGCTCAAATACAGTTGTCTCCATTTCACCCTCACCACTTCCCCTCACCCCAGGCATCCCCACTCCTCACCCTTAACTCTGCCGCTCTGTGGTTTTGTCCATGTGTTCTCTGTACATGTTCCGATTTCTATAATTTAAAAATAATTTTACATTTAAGAATAATAAAGAAATTTTCTGAGTACAGTACATTGGTAAGTAGCCTAGTCTTTTATTAGACTAATGATGTGCCTCTTCACATATCAGGCATATTTTACAGTCACTCCTCAGTGGGGGAGATGGATAGGGCATGATATGCTAAGGATTTGTAGGTAGCCCAGTCTGAACATGAACCATGGGAGATCACAGACAATTTGCTTTTAGTGACATTAGCCACTTTAAAAAAATAATCCAGTCTTGCAGACAACAGTATGGTGATTGCTACAGGGAAAGTGGGTGGGGGAAGTAGAAGAAGGTATAGGAGGGACAAACAAATGGTGATGGAAGGAGACTTAATTTGGGGTGGTGCACACAATATAATGTACAGATGATGTAATATAGAATTGTACACCTGAAACCTATATAATTTTATTAACCGATGTCACCCCAATAAATTCAATAAAAAAGATCTATAGGATTAGTTAACTAAAGATAATTGAGCATTGACTGTTAAGTCAGGTCCTGTCCTTTCTTTATAAACACATATCTATAAAATAAACTAAAGAATAAAAAAATAAAAAAAAATCCAGTCCTAATTTAAAAAATGGCTAATGAAATGTTACTGGGGATAGCTTCCTTTCCGCCCCACTCTCCACCCTCATCTCGCTCTTTGGGTGAGTTAAATTGAAGAGCTGAAGAGAGAAGACCACACTGTATTCACCGTAAGTAGACTTCAAAGATCAGTGTGGGACAATAGAAAAAAAATGGAACAAAAGACAAAAAGTATTTTTCCTTCCATAGGTATAACTCTTGTTACCTTTAATTGGATTATTAAACCCAGAGGAAAAGGCCCTTTAGCACCTTTCAAAGTGCACCGACAGACACACTTTGCAATTGTCCTGCTTAAGCACCCTGCCTTAATGGCTTTAATAATAAATTCAGTTTTTTGTTTTTTTTTTTTACAGGAGATGAATTCCTTCTGAAAATCTCTCCAATCCAAATAAATTTAGAATTACTGGAAGGCCTTGGTGCGATAATTTGTTTCACAAGCCAAAAAGAGTATATTCTTTTTGGGATATTTGATGTTAGAACAAGATAGCCATCCTCTTTTGTTTTCATTGTTTTTCTTTTCTTTTAGGTTCATTTGTTAATAGTTATGAGTTTGTTGTCATTTTATTGTTCATATTTTTGATCTCCTTTTTCTTAAATAAGTCCCTTTAACATTTCATTATAATAAGGGCTTGGTGATGATGAACTCCTTTAACTTGGCCTTATCTGGTCAGCACTTTATCTGCCCTTCCATTCTAAATGAAAGCTTTGCTGCATAGAGTAATCTTGGATGTAGGTCCTTGCTTTTCATGACTTCAAATACTTCTTTCCAGCCCCTTCTTGCCTGTAAGGAAAGAAAAAAACAATGAAAACAAAAACTAAGCAAACAACCAGAACAGGAAGAGAATCACAGAAATGGACATCACACAGAGGGAGTTCAGTAGGGAGAGGGAAGGGAAGAATGGGGGGCGGGGAAGTACAGGGAAAAAGAAGCACAATTAGTAGGCATAAAATAGATGGGGAAAGATAAAAATGGTATAGGAAACAGAGGACTCAAAGAACTTTTATGTACAACTCATGAGCATGAACTAAGGGGGGGAATGCTGGAGGGTTGGGGGAAGGGTGGAGGGGGGATAAAGGGGGGAAATTGAGAAAACTGTAATAGCATAATCAATAAAAATACTTAAAAATAAATAAAATATATTTTAAAAAAACTTAAAAAGAGATAACCATCCTCTTATCTGGAGAGCCCATATTTTGATGGGTTCCTCATGCCTTTCCTCTGCTGGGACTCTGTTCATATCTTACCAAGAGAAGACCGATTCCAAGTCATCCTGTAGGACCTACCACATAGGTTATCTCCGGTGAGTTTTCAGCTTTCCCAAGTTAGTCACTCTCTGCTCTGAAGTCCCAGAAAAATAACTCTAAGAGAACTTTCCATTGCTTTGTAACTCATTATTATTCTTTACCGAGGCTGTTGACACCTTAAGAACAGGGACTGTTGCTTGTCTTCCCTTTTCCTCTGGTAGCACCAGCTTGGTCCCTGGTGCACAGAGGAGGCCTGAAGGAAGCTTTCTGAGTGATGGCCTTAACACCAACATGCAATTACCACATATGTTCCTATGTGCCATGCTTTTTTGTTATACAACATCTTTTCTTAGCTGTAACATGATTTGTGGAGTTGCAGTGAGTATTCAGGAAAAGTACAGATTAATTAGCTGGCTGGGCAAAAAGTCATGACTCTCAAAATGATTCATTGTAAACAAAAGCAGTCAGAATAAGCACAATAACTGAAGTAATTTTTTGCAGTGGATGTGTTGACAAAAAAAATTATCCTGGATTATCCCACCACAGTAAAGCATATGTTATTTTATTTCCTGTCACAATTAGGGAAATTGATATGTTTAACATTGTTCAAATTACTTGCAACAGAAGTAGTTCAAACAAATGAATAAGTATATTATGACAGCAAAAATTATTTGATGTTGTATTCCAGCTAGGAAAGATGCTAGTGCTTCATGTTAGAAGTGAAAAAGACAAATAGATAGGCTTATTTATAGGCTTCTGCCTCTGGGGTACCAATCTCCTGTATATTGATCCACCTTATGTTATGAGGATTAGAGCCAAAACTAAATGATAAAAGATCTCACAGGAACAATTCTTTTATTCATATGAATAAAGTGGAAGGTACAACGATCAAAATGATGACAAATACTGATTCTTGTTTGAAAAAAAGCAAGTTTATTTTCTATTCAGAATAGAAATAAAACATTTGTTTAGAGCATAACATTTAATTTATTATATTTCTCTGAATATGACCTTAGCTTTTGAATTATTTATTTTTTTCAACAAAAATAAAGAGCCACTTTAACTTTATATTTCATTTTAATGTATAAATAAATTCAGATGGTGCACAAGGAAAATATACAAAGACACAATAAACAGATGAAGAAATTGAGGCAGAAAAAAATCACTGACAAAAAGTAGGAAAATGAAGAGTGGATGGCACAGAGAACACAGTCACAAGGCCAGGTCAGCCACCAGAAAGCCGGCAGGAAGTGCAGAGGGCACAAAGTTACACAATTATTGGTTAGTACCCTTATCACTAAATTAAATTGAGCATGTATACTTTGTTTCTTAAAGTTTATTAAATATTTTATGTTGTTTGGGGGTATTCTTAAGAGTGAATTTTCTGGGTGGGCCTACATTAGCTTTGGTGCATATGACAAACTGACTTCCAAACAAGTTGAATGAACTTACACTCCCACCAGCATGGTATGAAAGATTTGGCCTTCCTACATCATTGATACACTTGATATATTTTGTCTTCTTCATTTTTGTCTTTCTGGAGATCCATTGTGGTATCTTATTATGCTTTCAATTTGTATTTTTTAAATAGAGAGAACTGTTGTAGTAATATGTATCAAACTGGGGAGAGGATGTTTTGGATATAGATTTGATAGGACTTGGTACCTGGATATGAGAGGATGACAGCAGAATAAGTCAGTTTGAAAAGCCAGACAGGCAGAATGAATACAATCACATTTTTAAAGATAGGGACATGGCCAAAGAAAAGGCTTTTGGAGAGAAGATGATAAAGGCACGTGAGTTTGAGGTATGATTAATATTTTACATGGGATGACCATGGATTGGACTTCTCAGAGAATTGCCATTGCCAGATCATTAAAAAAGACAGGTTTTTTTTTTTTGTTTGTTTGTTTGTTTGCTTTTAGGGCAAGTTTAGCTCATACTAGCCATGTGGCAAAAATACATCAAAGAATGCTTTGAAAAATGTACCAGAATCATTAAAGGGCTTTACAAAAATATGTATTTCTGAAAGGCTAGGTCTTTATACTATTACTGAATTCTTTGTACCATGTTTTCACTTTATTAATGTGAATTCCCACAAAAATTATACAAATTTTATGTAGATATAAAGTCATACACTTGGGGAAATGGGTGAATTGTTTGGTAATTTGTTTAGATGGATATTCTCAAAGATAATTATTTATTGTAAAAACAGATATTTGGACAAAGTCCCTAAGGTTTTCAAAGGATTGTAAGGGACATTAGTCACAATTTAATCTATAGAAAACTCAAGTACTATTAAGGTTTGATTATTCTTTTTATTTAAAATTTTTATTTATTTATTTTTAGAAAGAGAGGGAGAGAAACATCAATGTATGGTTGCCTCTTGCACGCCCCCCACTGGGAACCTGGCCTGCAACCCAGGCATGTGCCATGATTGGGAATCAAACTGGTGACCCTCCAGTTTACAGGCCAGTGCTCAGTCCACTGAGCCACACCAGCCAGGGCTCAAGGTTTGATTATTCTTTAAAATGCCACTAATCAGTTCATTTAAAGAAAAACATTTTTACTCACACATGTATGGGTCCTTAAATAATTAAACAAATTTTAAGTAATTTACTGACATATTGTATCTAAATACAAACATTGAACTTTGTATCTTCCTCCCTCCAAAATAACATTCCTATATACAAAAATTTTTGTATTTTATTAACTAGAAAGATCAGCCCATGATAAAGATGTGCTCTCTGAGGTATGGCTAATTCTCAAATCTTGAAAATAGATAATTTCCCCCTGGATTTTAGATTCTATAAGTCTGAATAATTAAATTTAGAAATAATTTCTGTTCCTTGTAATTGAAAACTTTACTGGAAATTTGTCATGAAGGTTAGAGGGTGTTTGGCTTCTCTTTTTTTTTCTCTTTTTAATTCCTACTAATACTTCTGGGGTGAATTAGTTGGGAATGGGAGGACGTGATAACTGGGTAACAACTCTGTCCCAAATTTTTAGAGCATATTACACTAAAGCTTTGTTTCTTACTCCCATCACAATCTGTGGGATTCTGCACATAACTGAGACTTTTGAAATCACCAAGGAAGATGGATTAAGTGCTTGGAGTCTGGGGGCATTTACATATCTTTAGAAAGATTCAGTCAACAACAACAACTATTGATTGTCCTTTATTATTATTTAGTCACAAAAATAACTAATAAGAAATGATAGTTATTATTTAAGACAGATCATTTCTCTTGGGTTTTCATATTTATAAAATCAGCCATCATTCAGAACTAGGGTGACAGTTTTCCAGATGTCTTAGGGTTCCCCTCGGCTTCGCCAAGTTTTACACAGATTTCTTCTTGGCTCTAGTCTCCTAACCTCCTTTTCTTAGAGCATTTACTTTAGACAGCTTGTATTTTTCTCTCTTTCCCTTTGAGATGTACATCTTCTACAACTCAGGACTGCTGGCCACTAGGAGCTAGGAGCCACCCCTTTGAAATGAAATTGTCAAGAAAGATAGTAAAGAAGATTTCACTTTGGGTGGGCACACAGTGCATTATACAGATGATGTATCAGAGAATCATACACTTGAAAACAGTATAATCTTATTAACCAATGTCACCCCAATAAATTCTATTTTAAAATAAATAAAAAAGAAAGACAGTGCCCTAAATCTCAAACTCTGTGGGAGGCTAGGAGCCTAACTTTCGTAAGTATGAAGTAGCAAACAGGGGTGGCCTAAACACATTGAACAACTTCACCTCTTAGGTTCTTCAAGACTTCCACTAACTCAATCCAGCACTTAAAACTCTCCTGCCTTCCAGTTCAGGGGTGTTGAATTCACCATCTCACCCGTATTGCACTAGTCTTGAATAAAGTCTTCCTTGCTTGTTTTACTCCTTCCAGTGCAATTTTTCTTTGTCAAGAGAAACTGATATATAATTCAGAAATAATTATCAAATATGAGTGCTTTTAAATCATGGCTCTAATTATCCTATAAACTGTATTCTTATGGTGGGTTTCAGTATTTTGAGTATATTTTCTTTCTTTTTCTAAGAAATTTTAAGTTAAAAATCACTAAAAACCATAATACTTTTAAACAGTGGGGAGCATTTCTTTTGAAAACAACCACCACCTATAAGTATTTTTAAAATGTTAATTTTCCTTCTGTCACTATTATAACTTAACCCTAAAGAGACTTTCGAGGTGCAGACAAAGCTTTGATGAAAAAGGTGTTCAAACAAAGGTGTTATGTATAACAGCTAAATTGAGATACATCTAACT
Organism: Anoura caudifer; assembly: GCA_004027475.1. Lineage (NCBI taxonomy): Eukaryota > Metazoa > Chordata > Mammalia > Chiroptera > Phyllostomidae > Anoura > Anoura caudifer. Next base: position 29,131 of record PVKU01011687.1, on the reverse strand, counting down.
CACAGGAAAATACTGATGATATGATGTTAAGTAATAACACAGGAATTAAAGGCATAACAGGTACCAGAATGTAAACAGTGGTAGTGTTGGTTGGTTGATTATAGGTGATTTTTATTTTCTTCTTTATATTTCTCTGTATTTTAAAATTCAAAACCCATCTACTTTATCAAAAGAATGTATTATTTAACAATGCCACCATAAAACTATTTTGCTGACTCTTCTGAACTTCTAGGAGGAAAACAACCAAGAACTTTGCCTTTCAGAATCACTAGAAGCTTTTTTTAAAAATTTCTCTTAGAATAAATGTTTTTCCAACTTGATATTATGTTTCTTCTCTACATTAATATTTATAAACTTCAGCATTGATTACAATTATCCACCTTTAAAATTTATTTTACAGGTTTTGAGAATTATCATAGCTTTTTTTAAATGTAAGAAATTATTGTGTTTTGTATAATGAGTTAGATTTCATTTTGTAGGGAAAACTACATTTTTAGTGACCTCCAAATGAACAATGTTCCTTGTGATGAAGATTTTTTATTGTTATATTTGTTTTTATGTCACAATACTTTACAAGTAGAGCATCACATTTCTAAGGAGCTAAGGCTTGATTGTTTTGGCTATAAAGTAATTATGTATAATTTCTGATTACCCACGGAGCAGGTTACGAACTCTTTCCACAGTCTCATTGGTTTACGTCCTCGAATTCTTCAATGTCTACAGTAACATTTCCCAATCATCTAGGCTTACTGACCCCTTTCTTTTCCAGCCTTCCTCAGTGAGTCAAGGTTGTGGACTGGCAGATTAACTTGTTCTGGATTTAGCTTTGTCTCTGGCCCAGAAATGGGGTGCTTCTCATTTCATATAAGGAGTCTGGCTTGTGAAAGAGAGTGAACTAACCAACACAAATAGAGTACTTAATCTTCATTTGTCAAAGCTGTGGGTGTTCTGCTTCTTCAATTTATGTAATGGAAAGTTAAATACATTTCTGCAAGATTCAATTTCCGCAAATTTTCTATTTTTAAGTTGTGCAAGTAAGTTTTTATAGCTTAGTTGGTAAGAACAAAAAGAAAAATAATTTAATGTTTATTTGAATCTGCTGTTGAATAACATTATTTACCTTATTTATGTATTATTTTTCTGTTCCAATATAGCTATAATAATTACTAAGATAAGATGATCATATGTAATTTTGTAATGATGAAAATTCAGGAGATGGAAAGCCTATGCTTTAATTAGATTCACCTGGTTTTTAAAAAGTTCTAAAAACACGTGTAAAGTCAATTCACCTGAAACAAAGACCAAATTCTGTCAATTAGTAAACATATGCAGTTACTATACCTGTATTTGATTAAAAACTGTCATCTCTTTTTATCTAGCTGTCTTTTTCAGTTTCACTGTCAATTCCCAAAGATGATCCTAAAAATTTCAAAAGCTTTTGAGGTTGAAGCTACAATGTGTTTTTTTAATTAATTGAAGATATGTGGGTTTTTTTTGGCTAAATTGTTTATTTATTTATATTTATTCATTTATTTATTTAGCCCCAGGTAACGTTACTCAGGTAGCTGGGATCATAAAATAATCACTTATAAAAATTACTTGGGTTAGATTTCAGTGTTAGAAACTAATGACCATTTGCTAATGACCTACTAAATGCACATTAATCTCCTCCGCTTGCAAAATGTATTTCTTCTAAAAAAATCTGTTTCTCCCTAATAAAATGAAAGGGTATATAAAGGGGATAATTCTGTTTAGCAGGAAGAAAGCAAACTATTTCTTTTTTCTGAAATAGTGTTCTGCTTTATTACTTGTATCACTTAGGATCCTGGCAGGAAATAAATAGCATACTCCACTCAGTAATTAGGCTCGTTTAGTGAATGGACTGTTTGTAACATGTGGGCAGAATTAAGGTAAATCAACAAGGTTAACAACTGTAGGCAATCTATAAATTTGCTGTGGCAAGGGAAAGAAGTGGTTACCAGAATCCTGAGAGCTGTAGCTGAAGGACAGGAGAACCAGGCAGGAGCTGTGAACTTAGGTAGAAAACTGTAGCCACTGCTGACCTGAACACAGCAGAGGGGGCCAGGGGAATAAATACCCCCATCTCTCTTCCATTCCATTGTCTGATTGGCTACTGCAGCCTCTCATTGGCCAAACCCAAGCAGAATCCAGAGAGCAAGGCACAGACGTCCACTTCCTGAGCACAGTGGAAAAGGATGGAAAGTTATCTGCAGGGAAAATGGAGGAGATTCAGTACCACATTTAGCATTTAAACATAAATTTTGAGAGTGTACTCATGTAGCATGGTTCTTTAGTGTTTCCATGAAGTAAATAAGGTTAACTTGACAAGATTAGCACATTTGAAATGCAAATGAAGTAAATTGTCAATGCAATATTGGAACTATTTTAGAATAACACCCTCAAGGCAACTAAATTGTATTTTATACATCCAATAAAATAGTACATGATTCACTAGTGATCCTCTGTTCTCATGAGTCACTGTGAATTTTACCTTAAGTACCATAGCATCTTGGTTCTTAATACCAAGTTCTTCAGATTTAGTGGGTCAGGAGTTAGGTAAACTAGGTTATGCTAACACCAGGTAAGATTAGGCATTACAGGTACATGTTTCATACCACTCTCCTGTACTATTTCCAAGGTAAATAGCTTTTCTCTGCCTTAATCATTATGGAGTGTAGTATAGAACATTCATTTTGCTTTGGCGCATGTATTATCTAAATAATGGCAGTTTTAAGTTACACATGGCAAAATATGATAAAACGAAGGAGAAAATCTTAGATTATAGAAATAAATCTGCTGTGTTTGAGAGAACTAGAGAAATATAATTGCTTTTACAATGTTTCTTTAATTATTGAATATATTCTTTCTGTAATTTAATTTTCGAACTTGAAATTAAATGTTACTTAGTAACCATTAATTTATAGCAGCAAATGGATATTTTATTAACTATATGTTTTCAATATGTATACAAAGGAATAATTTGATTAGTAAAATATTCATTTTATTTATTATTCATTTTATTTTATAAAATAAAATTATTGAGGTAACACTTAAAAGCAAATTTCAGGAGGAAATAATAACTAGCAAATGTTGAACTTTCCTGAACAGGTTGATATATCTGAATAAGAAAACATCGCACATGACGTTCAGATATTCCAGGGAAATGCATGTAGTTCACATGTTATATATTGAAGTATGAGCCTTGTTTATTTTTTTTTGTTTGTGGAATCTAGCAATATAAAACACTTTAAAATTCTTCCTGAAAATATCAAAAGAATAATTTTCTGTCTTTAGAGTTAATGATAGCTTTGTTTTCCTTTTGCCTTAAATATAAGAGGATTCTATTTGGTTCCTTCCTTCCTTCCTTCCTTCCTTCCTTCCTTCCTTCCTTCCTTCCTTCCTTCCATCCATCTTTCTTATTTGTGAATGCAACCATTTTTTTTTTCCTCTGTGGTCAATTTTGAACATTGTGTTTTTCTAACTTCTTGCTTTGATTTTAATCATAAATAGCCAAATTGATGATAAACTTTTTAAAGCAATGACTTTTATATGAGGTCATTTCTTGTAAACTGGTCCTTGCTATTATCTGACTATGGGTATATGAGATGGAACTTCATGGCCTTATTGACAGAAGCACCTTCTGTTCTCTAACGTGGCATTCTTTGTCCTCCATTTCTTCTCCCATCTACTTTGTTACTTTCAGGTACATTATAAGTTTTAATGAGCAACTTCCAAACTATTAAAGGTAATAAGGTAAAATGTGGTAAGGTAAACTAGTTGATAAAAGTTATCTAAATCACCATAACTTTCCTACTTTACCTTTCAAAATGCTACTCAATTCTTTAAACTGCCTCCGTGTAATTCCTTCTGTGACTTTTTGCCCAGCTCAGGCCTGATTCATGTGTTCTGTAAACATTTACAAAGAACCCACTACCTACCAAAAACTGAGCAAAGCCCTGGTAACTCAAAGAGAGGTTAGATGCTGTTCTGTCCTTGGTGTTTACTGGTGGAGTTAGACATGCAAGCAAATAATTACAGGAACATGTTTTCAGAGCCATAACAGAGCAAGAAAGAGGTAAAGTAAGAAAAGTGGAGTGGTGAAATCACATCAACTGTAACTGGGGAGCATAGAAAAGAATACTCCGAATAACTTGAAATGGATCTTGAAGAGTAAACAGGAGTTTTCTAAGCACAGAAGAATGTGAAGTGCATTCTAGGCAGAGGAAATCAAACTTCTGTGTAAATTGTGGAGGAGCTGGGCCTGGTCTGAAGAGTGAAGTTTAAGCTTGGCTAGAGGGCGTGCACTGAGATGGGAGCAGTGGGAGCCTGGGACTGAAGATGTAGGGTGGGCCAGCTTTATGAAGTCCGGAAGTTCAGGTACAGGGGTTGTGGAGGGAGAGTTGTCGTCTAAGATCCATCACCTTTATTTCTGACCTCTTCCTCCACCAATTCTTCTTCCAAAAATTCCCGTAGAAACTGCCTCTCAGAATTTGTGGGGAAAGATCATTTACACCAAAAAATTAATAGAACTTTCCTTAACTCATCTATTGGTATCTGATAAATCTTAGAGTTTCAGAAAGTCAGCGGGTTAGAGGAGGCATATTTGAGTAGGACTATTATAAATCATACTATTCAGTCTAATTCTCTCAGATTCTGTAACTAAGCCCCTTTCAATTCCCCTTTTTATTTATTTATTTTTTTTAATTATGGAAGGGCAGTTGTCGTGGGTTTTTTGTAAGTAGACTCTGAGATGGAAAGTCGAGCATATGGGAGAAATTTGGTTTGTGGGGAGAGCTCTCTGGAGATACCCCTATAAGGAAGTGAGGAAGGCCTTTCAGAATTTTTTCCAGCTGAGGAAATAGGCCAAGCCTTGGTCCTTGCATCAGTCAGTCATTGGCTGACAGCCAGCCACCTCTGGTTGAAGTAGGTCCTAGCCAAAGGCATTCCCAAGTCAGCTAGCAGCTCTGAACCTTCAGTAGCAGCAGAGAGCCTGAGATTTGGGGCTCAGATCTGAACAGGAGTCTGGTAAGGGCGCAACAGTGTCTGCTACACTTTTTCTTCCTCCACCTGATTCCAGAATGAAGTCTGAGTTGTGAGCTGCCCTCTGTGAAAGACAGGGGTCTCATTGAGAGGAGTTTGTGGGTATCCGCCACTGGGAAAGCAGGGGGGACTAGAGGGTGTGGGGGGACTTTCATCTTGAGGGTCCTTTGTGTTACATTCAGGGATTCCCGGAGGGATTTTCAATGTCAAATTACCTGCATTTAACACACCTCTTATCTTTATTTTTTATTTTTTTATCTGAGCCTCCAAGTGCTGGTTTTGATTGTGGAAAACTTTTTTTTTTTTTTCACATTTCTGTAGTACCCTTGTCATTTACATCCGATAATGACTTAAATTTGGGTACCATAATTTTGCATGAGAAAAGCAGCCTTTAAAGCAATGCATAGCATAATTCAAAATTTAAAAATGACATTTATATGTATATATACATGTACTGTATTTTTCAGACTACAAGATGTACTTTCTGCCCCCCCCCCCCCAAATTTGGGAGGAATAATGTTGTTAATGCTGCTGTTGAGTTCTGTTTACATTTACATTGGTGAAATATTATGTTATTTATGTTATTAAACATTTTACCACATTTTTTGCTTCAAAAATTTTTTTCTTATTTTCCTCCTCTAAAACCTAGATGCATCTTATGGTCCAAAAAATATGGTATATGCATAGATGAAAATCTGGAAAGTTACACACTAAAATAGTAATGATTGTTCCTATATTATAAAATTATTTTGGGTCTCCAATCATTTTGGCCATTGTGTGAATCCTTTTTGCCTGCTTTCCCTATAATGCTCATGAATGCTCAAAGTTCATTCTCTGAAATTGGATGCAGGCCTATGTATGATACATTCTTTTTTTTTTTTATTAACAGAATAATCTATGCTTTTAATTCTAATCAGAAGAAAACTTGTTTGATCCATCTTGTGTTGACACTTAAAATATATTTACTAATAAAGACAATTAACATTCTGTTTTTATTTTTATTGGCATTTATTTTATGCTGCATTTACTCCCAGGATGTAAGGTTTTTGTTTGTTCAGTTTCTTCTGGGCTATCTTTTTCTTCTGTGCAAGCTCCTCTTCTGGTTTAGGAACAATTTGCTCTTCTTCAGTAAGGATCATCTCAGCATGCCAGGGCGAGCCCATGTACAGGTGGGTTAGATTCTGCATTGCATCTTGGGAGTTTTGTTCACCTGGATGTGTTCAATGACCAGAAAATCTACATCTAAAAGCTTACACCCAGCATTACTCTGAATTTATAAGCATGTGCAGCAAAAATTCAGCACTCTTTTGTGGCCCAGACCCTGTGTCCAGCCCCACTGTTTGGCCTGGAGTTTGGTTCACACCAACTCCACCATTGTAACGACAGAATAGGATACATCGCTTCTGTAAAATGACATCCTTCAGATACTTGGTGGCTTTTCAAAAATACATACCCTTGGTACCTGGGCAGTTTCATGAGTGTTTTTAAAGTGCACACAAAGATTTGAACTTCTAGATTTTGTGGGGTTTTCTGGGTCATGTTGATAGCGAACCATGTTCAAGAGGTCAGTCACCTCAGGCCACTTTCGGAAAAGTATGACACATTCTTTATGGGGAAGGGGTAACAGGAAACCATTCCTTAAATCCAGTGTTTTAATGGTCCTCTATCACAATTCTTGATAATACTTTCAGAGATTTAGATATCTATTTGAGTTTGAGATAAAGTTTTGATGGTCTCTAGGGCTCTTTCTTCCAAACCTAATATGCTACAAATGTAAAGCCTATTGGGAGGGTTTATATTTTGTTGCATCCAAGTTAAAAGTGCTATATCATTTCAATGGCCCTAAGAATTCCCTTCTCCTATCCTATCCAGAATAATGAATAGACACTAAATAAAAAGGAGTCAAGAGGTAGGAAGCTTTGAGGCTGTGAAAATGATGGTATTATAAAGCAATGCATTTCAGTTGGGAAATAATGGTTACAATCATGTGCACTTAATCTGATCAGAGAAATGACTCCTGCTTGGTACTGGAGATACCAAAAATATCACCAACTGGAAAACACAATTGGTCCCATAGCCTCAGGAAAAGCTGAGAAGTCACATGACTCCTGTTATGGGTCTTATAAAGGTGATAAGGAAAGGTGAAATGCAGGCCATTCTGCTTGTTATCTTGTATGACATGGGTTAGTTTCCTCATGTTTTTTTGGTTAAAGTTATTTGCTTTATCACTGACACTTTTAGTAGCCACATTTTTTATCATACTGACTGTTACTTCTACTTATTTTATCCTTTTGCTCTTCTTTAAAAATGGAATCTTTGCTTTCTTTATGTTTATCAACTGGTCATTGTTTTTATGGTAAAACGTAATTCTTTTCATATTTATTTTGTAACTAGCCTCTTCATTTAATTCTCATTAATTATAAGGATTTTGGAGTGGATTTTTCTGAAGATTTTTAAGTAGACAATAATTTGTCCTGTATTCTCACACATATAACTCATTTTTTTTCTTTCTTTTTTAACCTGTAGAGGGCCATGTCTTGTTCACTAATGAGATTTCTCAGAAAAATGGAGCTGGTAGGCATGCTGTTGTTGTTCCCGGGACATATCAATAAGAATGTCTTCACTATTTCACTGTTAAGTACAATGTTGGCTATTAGTTGATCAAACATCTTTTTCAATAAATTTAAATTTTATCAAATAGTATTCTGCCAGCTGTTAATATAACTTTTTTCTTTAACTCATTAGTCAAAATAGTTCTGTCAACTTAATTTTATTAATAGATATCTTTATGTTGAACCAGTCTTACTTATCTGTGGACTTGGGTGGACTTGAACACCATTACTAGAGCACCGTTTCTTCTGGCTTACTTCCTACTTTCTCTCTCTCTCTCTGGCTCTCTTTTGCAGAGTTTCTTCTCTCTAATCTCCCAATGCTCTTTTATTTATTTTTTTGAAATGATCTACTCTTGAAATGATCAGGTCCCATTGTTTTAAATACTATCTATGCGATTCCACCCAACTGGCCTCTTTGTTGTTGTTTAAACTTGCCAGGTGTAATTTGGCCTTAGGGCCTTTACCCTGGCTCTATTCTTTGCCTTGAATGCTATTCCTCAAAGCATTCACAAGGCTAACTCTCACTATTCTTCATGCTTTATCCAAATGCTGTCAATTCAGTGGAGGTCTATTATTGACCTCCTGATTTAAAATGATAATCCACCCCTTCTTTCATCACACCTAATCCTCTTATCCTGTTTTAGTTTCTCTTTTCCTATCTCACTCATCACTCTCTAACATACTGTGTAATTTACTTATTTATGACACCAATAGTTTATTGACCTTATTTCCCTGCTACAAAGTAATTTCATGAGTCAGAGATCTTTATTTTGTTTGCTGATATGCCTCAAGTACTGAGAATTATGATTTGCATTACAGATGCTTAATAAACATTTGTTGAATGAATTAATGGAAGTATTGAATCCCATTTAATCATGTCAGATTCTTCCTTTGATTCATTACAGGATATGATTTACTCAAGTTTTGCTTAGTATTTTTTACACTTAATGTTAGTGAGACTGCTATTTTAATGTTCTTTGGTGATGCATTACTTTGGTTTTAGTATTAGGATTATAATAGTTTTTAAAAAACAATCAACATGTTTTCAAGATTTTTCTCTACTGGAAGTTAAAGTAGCACAGGAATGATCTGTGTGCTGAAGAAAATTTCCACCATCAAACTTAGGTTGCCTTTTCTTTGAACAACATGTTCAATTTTTTTCATCTTTTTCTTTAGAAAATTCATTTCATCAATAATTATAATGTTACTATAGTATTTGTTCATAATTTAAAAATCTGTTTCTGAAGTTATATTTCTTCTCATTGCTTATGTCGTGTATTTGTACTATTGTTTTTTTGATAAATTCACAGCTAATTTTCCTAGTTACAGATGTGTGTCTGAATGTAAAGAGGTTATAAGTTCTGTTTTTTATTATTTTTTAACACAGTCATGTTCTGCTTAATGATGGGGAAACATTTTTAGAAATGTCATTAGGTGATTAGGTCATTGTATGAACATCACAGAGGTCACTTACACAAACCTAGATGGCACAGCCCTCTGCATACCGAGGCTATATGGTCTAGACCACTGGCAAGTCTGTACAGCCTGTTACTGTACAAAGCAAAACAGATGAAATCAAACACAAGAGAAAATTGTGTGACTAAGGGCTGCAGTAAACACCAGCTGTAAGAGGCTGCTCCAGTTGTAACTTGGTATACCATTTTATAACTTTTTTTGTAAGTAGAAAAAGTTCACTCTAAAATAATGATTACATTTGTAGTGTAGTAAATATATAAACATAGTAATGTAGTTGTTTAGTATCATTATCACATATTATGTCCTATACATAATTCTATGTGCTATATTTTATACAACAGTCAGCACAGTAGGTTTGTTTCCACTATTGTTACCACAAACACGTGAGTAATGCATTATGCTATGATGTTACAACAGGTATGACATCATGAGGCAATAGGAATTTTCCAGCTCCATTATAATCTTATGGGACCACTGTCATATATGCAGCCCGTTGTTGACTGAAATACAGTTATGAGGCATGTGACATAATTCATTTCAGCATCTGAATGCAGCATCTTCCCAGTTAAAAGTATTGCAGTAACAAAAAAGTAAGTTTAATGTGCAAAATGTCCTATATCATTAATGAGGCCAATTTTTATGATATGAATTGATTTTTAGTGTAAGAAGGAACTCCAGAAATAGCCTTAGCCAGTGGCCTTGTCTTTATGTGAGGAAACAAAGGCCCTAAGTGATTTACTCAATATCACACATATTTGTTGCAGTTTACATTAAAAAAAAGAGAATATTTTCATTTGTTTGTAAAAGTCATAACTTTTTAAATTAAGCATTCATCTTAATATGTTATATAGATAAAATAATTTTGATGTGCAATTCAGTATTTTAGCAGATGGTTGTTTTTGACACAGTATTTTAGAAAAGTAACATGATGATATCCTTGATTTGCTAGAGCAGACAGCCATTTCACAAGATATTAAGCTAGCTTCTATTTTAAAAGACTGCAGAGCCAAGGCTGGGAATTCTGACCTCAGTCAGTTTTTCATCCTAATTCCTCAAGTAAGTGTTCTTTACCACTGCTGGTAACATTTGGCAGTCTCTGGATATATTTTTGGTTGTTACAGTTGCTTTCAATCACTTCAAAGTGAATACTATACTGTATTTTAATGCACATTTCCCAAAGTGTGTTCTATGAAACATATCTATCACATATTCTGTGGGAAGAGACCAATATCCATATTATATTGCCCTCATGAAGATCCTCACCGACCACTGCTCATATTAAAGGCTCTGACACATCCTGTGGTGAGAATTGCTTACCTTCTCTTAACCAAGAATATTCTGCCTTGCTTATATCATGTAATATTTTTACATAGCTTTTCTGAATATTCCTGAGAAGAAGCATCAAGAAATCCAGTCACTGTGATTTATGGTTCTCAAAGCCTTTTCACATTTGATTTCATTGGATTCTATCAACCATTTCAATTCTAAAATACTGTTCTAAAATAGAATCCTAAAATTACTTTAGCAGCATTCCTAACTTGTCCTTCTTCTGTCATTTCCTAGAGCTAGTAAAGAGTTTTCTTTCCATTAGGATAAATTATTACTTTTCTTATTATGAAAAAGAATATTATTTTAGAAAAATAAAATGCAAATAAGCAAAACAAAAAATCCCCATAACTCCTCCATTATTAACATTCTTATTTTATGCCAATATATTTTAAAATAAAATAACCCTGTAAATGCTTTTTATAAAGTTGAATTTTTCAGTAAATATCTTTAATGTTCTAATATTTTTAAATTTTGTACTATATTATTATTTTGTGATGGTAATAGAAAATGAATACTCAAGTATTCATTGGATAACTGATGGGTATATCATTATACTAATGACATGGTGCTTTATTTAAGGAGTTCCCTATTAATGGAAGACTACTAGTTCCTTTCTTGGGCTAATTTTAATACTCTAATGAACAACCTTGTACATATATATTTTCACACATTCTTAATTATTTCTTTGGGGAAATTGTGATAAGTGGAATTATATTAATAGGTGGAGAAAGGCTTAGGGTTAATTGTGGGGTGATAGTGGTTGTAGATATATATTTTTAGGGCTTTGATACTGAAAAGCTGCCTTTTAGATAAAGCTGGGTAACTTTATACTCTTAACAGTAGCATATGAGTGACATGAGGTCTTGTATTTTATTTTATTTTATTATTTTATTTTATTTTATTTTATTTTATTTTATTTTATTTTATTTTATTTTATTTTATTTTATTTTTATTTTATTTTAAAGAACACAGTATGAGATCTATCCTGTTAACAGGTTTTGAAGTGTGTAATACCTTATTGTATTGTATTCTTATACTGCTTGGATTTGTCTCTCTTCATTTTCCCTGCTAGGCTTGGACCCATCCTGTATTTTTTCGGCTTTCTGGCTGTCAAACTGTTGTGCCTGCCTCCCTTTCTTTACTCTTTTGAGATCAGTTTAAATTCTTATTTCTCGACAAAGCCTTCTTTTATCAATTAACACCAAATTGCACACTTTACTATTTGACGTAGCCTTATGCTGTTGTTTAATTGCATCATATATGCATCTCTTAAGCTATTTGACCAACTTATTAGCACTCCTAGAGCCCAGATCTGAACACTTATTATGTCTCAATCACTGTACCAGCCCCTGAGGCTACTGGAATAAAGCAGACACAGTTATTGCTCTTGAGCAGCACACAGATTTGGAGAGAAAATAGAGAAGAAGCAGACTATTCAAGGCACCATCACAGCTGTAAATGGGGTACGATAGGAGGACAGACTGGGGATCTGATGCTGGGGAAGCGTCCCTGGAGCAGAGGTCCTTGAGGGAAATTTTGAAGGATGAATGGGAGCTCTGAGCCATGAAGGATAGGTAAGTGAAGACATAAGAAAGTCTATGTTGGGAGCATGTATGTGCATTTTTGTGTGGGCAACATGTCAGGGAAATATGGGAAAGAAGATGAATGGAGCAGTAACAAGAAATGAGCCTGAAGAGACTGGCAGAAAGAGGACAAAGCCTGAAGGTCCGTATGGTGCTGCTAAGACATGTAGGCTTCATCCTGATGCTACTAGGAGTGTGAAGGGTGGATTAACTGAGGCAAGGATGCTGAGAAGCCATGTTTATAGTTCTTAGGACACCCACAGTACTAAGCAGGGGAGTTGTCCTAAACCTCTGTGTGTTTCTGTGTTTGTGTAGTTTGGAATTTTAAAGGATTCTAGACCTATCTTTTTATTTCCTTAGTCCTTGGCATTCTAATTAATAGGATGATTACATTTATGGTTATATTCCTGTATAGGACTTAATAGAAATGGAGCACATTATTAAGTAAAATTGTAATAGAGAAGTTATAATTTCCCTCTCCTGGTTGGCTGGAGTACATCTGTGATGTATGCATGGCCACACTACTTATATCTCCAGCTCATTTAAGAGGCTATGGTATGTAGGGCTGATTTATTTAATCATTTGAGTAGCCTTGGGAGACTTTTTACTTGATTATACACAAGAGAGATATGAATAGATTTAGGTAGACAAGAAAAACCTCTCTCAGAGAAATCATATTTTTGTCAGGAAATGAAAACCATTTTTATTCTGCTAAGAGAAAAGGCACTTTTGTTTACAATGACTTAATTTTTAGAAATTTAATTATAGCTTTTAATGTAAGGCTTTAGATTCTGAAAACATAATAGTAGTTACAATAGACACTATTGAATCCTTTTTCTTGCATGGATGTTTCTACTCAGTTTAAGAACTTGTTTAGGAATGAAGCTTAATATCATGTTTATTTGTCACCTTACTCATATTTGAGCCAGATAAAAGAATTTGCTATTTTGTAATGATAGTTTGTATTGTTTGTGCAGGGTTAAGATGCTGATAGAAACTTTTCACACTGTGCCGGCTAGTTTTACCTAGTTGCAGAATAATTTACTACGCTGGCAAAGAGTACTCCGAAGCTGGAATTACTCAGGAGAAAAAAATCTTTAAATTCAAATTGCTGTATTATAATGCAAGCAAATTGTATTAGCTTTCTTCAAAGAACCTTATTAAATGCCTTTAGCAGCCTTGTCATCCCCAGAGATAGTTGCTTCTCACTCGATGGATGAAGAAACTGAAGTTAAATGATTTGCTCAGAGTCAAAGGAAATGGCAACGTGAGACTTGGTATTGAGAAAGGTATTGTTTTTTAGAATAGCCTGTAGGGCTTTTATTCAGATCACTGGTCCAAATCTGCCTCCCCTTCCTGCAGCCAGAACATTGCCCAGATCTCTTTTTATATGATTAATCTTGAAGCTCTTTCAAGCAGTTGATATACCAATAAAACTTAAATAACCAGCTACCTAGTGTATTTGGGAGAGAGATGGTGAAGTGTTTCCTATTTGTCATGTAAACATTTGAGGAGGCACCAGATATCATCTCAAGGTTAACTGTACTTCGTACATACTCATAAACAAGGGATTGCTATCCGACATAAATATCAAAAGGAAGACAACCTATAAGTATCTACTGGTGTTTAAGAATTCAAAACACTCAAGGATTGATGTTTACCTAAAGAACTACACAGGATAGTGAGAAACTAGGAAAATTCCTTGGCAAGTAGAATAGGGGAACTGAGACAGACAGCTGAACACACCGGCCTGAATAACCCGGCCGAACAATTTACAGCCAGACCCACAAGATCACCTCCCTGGAGATGATATCTAGGTCTCAGTTGCATTTCAGCCCCAGGCCCAGAAAAGCAACAAAACCAGGTGGGCGACACCAGTACCAACTGCAGTGACTAATGACCCCTTGCCCTGTCACTGACTAATCAGTGGAGACCATCGCCTTACAAGAGGACCTGAAAAACACGAATATTCTGCTGAAACCATCCCCTGAGACCTCCCCTAAGATTCTGGCCTGTCAGAGAGAGATACAAACTCAAGACAAAGGACCTAGTGTGCTCTCCCTCTGGAGGGCAGCTGGTGCCATTCCCTTTCCCCACTTCTTTCCCCTCAGGCACATGTCTGGTAAACTCTATGGCAGTGGGCAGCTGGCAGCTTGACCCAGGATAACCCCTTGAATCTGTCTCCAAAGCCCCCCTTTTTTTCTGACTTCCCAGTGAGCTAAGGCAGCCCAGCTTTGCTTCTTCTATGCTAAGCCCTTCCTTGTTTTACTGTCAACAGTAAACAATACCCTCATAGTCACTTGGAATCATGTTGTGAAATCTTTCCTATGTGAAGTCAAGAATCCACATACTACCAGCTGGGCCTAAGCAGACCCACTCAGAGCCAGGACCCTGGCTGGTAATCAAACTAAGGTGACTCATTGGCTGGAATACACTTTTTGCTTGTAAGTAAGCATGTTAAGATATTGTTAAGCTTTAACAGTACAATAGATAATTTCCATTTCATCATTTGATTTTAGAATCTGTAACATTTTATTTACCTGTATTTTATGCCACCCCTAGCACCGATGTAGAAAAATGTTTCTTTTTTTAATGAGTATTTTGGAAATGTTGTATATGGAGAAAAATGAACCATTTAAAACTTCAGTTACATTAATAATTGTTACCAGCAGAGCCTAACCTGGCATCTCTGACATTAACAGTCTACAGTGAGAATCTATGTCTTGGATGAAATGTGCAAATCTACCTCTTAATGACCCTTGCATGACTAATACACAGTGACACTTAAGGAGCACTCATCTAAAACTGCTCATATTCATTTTGAAAATATTCATCTGTGGCATATTCACCAGCAGGAAATGCAGCTGAAAAATCATTAACCCCTTCTTCATTGGCATTATAGAATGTTATGGGATTATACTTTCTGATTACATTCTGCTAACAGGACCAATGCAATACTACAGAGTAGATTTAGGTGTTTAAAATATAATCAAAGACATTATTAGATATGCAATTGAAATGATGAGACATTTTTGGGAGGCCAATAAAATGTGAATCCCAGAGTATAAAATAGTGCAATGGGAAATAGCCTGACAAGGACATTTAGAAAGTGATTAGAATAATAAAGTGATGAAGGTACTGAGATGAAAGGAATTTATGGAACTAATTGGGTTGCTCTAAATATAGTTTACCACAGAATGACAGAAAATGTCTAAGGTGTTTGTATGAGTTAATATGACAGCCATTGGTCTCAATCATGAGGAAATCCTAAAGTTGTTTCAAGTCAGTATATTTAGAAAAATTTTATGAGTTTAATTGTTCCATTTGACTACATCGATTTCACTAACAGTGCTTTTCTTTTAAAATTTCCATGTCTGTGTATTAAGTAGAGCTTGTCAACTCTCTCTATCTGGCTCTCATTTTATATGCATAATATCTTTATCTACCTACCTGATTCTATTTTTAACTCTCCATCCTTAACTTCAGGATTACAGAGAGGAGTAGGAAAGTAAAAACTTGATAAGGCCTTGGTTGTCTGTATCTCTAGGTGAAGGAAGTTTTCTAGCATCTCTGTCAGATGCAGCCATATGTTTTGATGGGAAGGAAGCCCATTACTTTCAAAACAGCCCACTACCTATTTTGGCCAGATAATTGTTGCAACACTCTCCCATGTATTTAGTTTAATTCTATAATTTACTATTTCCTGGTTCTCCATGAATTTAGGGACCTATTCAAATACTCTTTTACTGTCATGTTTCTACTCAGTGTACATCCCGATTTTTAATTGTAGTACCATTATTTTAGTACATTTACCCCTTTCACTTGTCCTTGATCCTCTTAATTCCAGTGCCTCGCCTGAGGCAGTTTGGAAAATCAACAAGCATTTGCTGAGCAAGTTAACCAATGTCCTCTCTCTGTCTGACCATGGTTGTTTTTACTGGTAGTCTCTTGCCTCTAACTAGGACTGGGTTGAACTCAACTACTGCAAGCACCTGTGATCTGATACAACTCTACTCTGGACTAGAAACATTTCCACACTCAGGTAGGTTTCCAACAGCTTGCTCTGTCTCATTTGAAGTATGATGAAATTTATAGAGGAAGTTAAAGTGCTAGCTGACCAGAATACCACCTTCCAGCCCCAGCTTCAGGCCCTGAAAGAGTTTGACATTTTACTTCCACCAATTGATGGGATGAAGAAAGTTGATGAGATGTCAAAAGATTTTGTATTCTTCACCATATACATTTTGTGTTTATGTGGGGGCTTTAGAATTATGGATTTTCAAATACCCATTATTTTATTCTCTTTTAAAATGCACCCTATTTATTAATCACTAGGCCCATATCAAAGTATATGAAATTAGTGATCTATATTTTTATGGATTTTTTTCAGACATCAAGACAGTATAAACATCAGTGTCATATTTAGGAAGGTATCTACAAGGTGATGTAATGACCAGTAACTGCACACACATATAAAAAAAGCACCAATAGGACAGACTGGAGGACAGGGCACATAACAAAGATAAGCTGAGTTACTGAAAACCTATACTTACGCCCTTTTGTGATGAAAACAAAACAAAGACAGGTGAAAGTGAGAGAGAATGAGCATGTGTGCTAGATGAGAAAATATGGAAGATTTACTTGGCATTTCAAGTAAAATTTTAAAATTGGAGAGATCATGAAACCAAATGTAAAATAAGTTTCAAGTGCAAAAGTTAAAATCAAGAATTTAATAGCATGAACAGAGAGATGCAGCTGGGAGAGGGGAAAGTGTGAGGAGGAGGTAAAATTACTCATAGATGTGAGTACTTAGGGAATTCAGTACTTGCTGATTTGCTTGCTGTTTAGAATGAAGATAGATCCATAGATTGAGCCATCCGTATTAGAAATTAGAGTTATGGAGGAAAGAAGATAAAGAGAAAGAAAGCTCACTCTGGAACAGTGCTGTTCACTCTGCAACACTGGAAAAACCTGAGGAGCTATACCAAATACTGATGCCTAGGTCCCACCCCCAGTTTGCTGTGTGGCTAGTGAGCTGAGTTTCAAAAGATCTCCAAAAGATTTCAATGTGCAGCCAAGATTGAAAACCAGTGCTCTAGAATTAGAGGAGGCTAATATTGTTTTAAAGGAAACTGCTGAAGAATATTATTTAGAATTCAGCAACTTGCCAGAATCTAAAAGGTAGTTGATGGAGAAAAGTGAGAAGGAAATAGAAGACTAGAACTAAAAGTTGCTTAGACTTGGACCAGCAGGTGATAGCATTTTTACAAAGAGAATATAGAAGGATGAAAGAGTTAAGGAAAGTAGAATGTGGAGCTGAAAGCAGAATCATCATTCAAAGTTTAGGTAAGGTTCTTTTAATTATTCATTTCACAACGCTATTAGTATCTACTGTACCCCTGGTTCTGAGCATGGTATTATGGATATAGCAGTAAACAGTAAATTCAGAGTTGTTAATCTCCTGGAGCTAAAATTTTAATGAAGGAAGGACAGGGAAAGAGGAAGAAAAGGAAAATGAAAGGAAGACAAAGGGAGGGGAACTGGAAAGGGAACCATGTTTAGGGAGAATTATGAATGTGGCAAATGGCACACAGAGCTAACTAGAATCAAACTTTTTGATAGGGAATTGTATTCCAAAAAACTAAACATGCCTGTGACAATTAAGACATAAAATAATCCTTGGGTCTCCAAATCTCTAAAGTAGAAAGCAAGCTCAGTGTCTAAAGGTGAGGGTGGGGAGCATATTCTTCAATGACCATAAATGGCCAAGTTGGATGATGCAGAAGAAAGTCCTCCCCTGAGGTCAAAGCCTAGGACATGGAGAACAATGGATTGGGGAACTCCTCTCCAGAAGAATCTGGACCAAATCAAAGAACATTCTTCAGCTCCAGGTGGGATTTTATTATTATGGAATATTAATGATGTCTTTTCTTACCATTCTTTTGCTCTCTGAATGGGAATATTTATTGCAGTTATCATGTTCCTGTTCCACTATTGTGTTCTGGGTATATGTAGGAAAGATAGTTTATTTATTTTTTAGCTTTTTAGAGCGTATCACACATCACTAAGAGATCCTGGACATTGAACTTGATACTATGGCCAAGGGCAATGTTGGGTGGCCTCCTGTGAGTGATGGGTAGTCCTGATACCTGTGGGAAAAATGGTGAATGGAATGTTTGATGACTAGTGGGGAGACTGTGGAGGTCATTAGTGCCAAATGATAACTATTTCTAGTTATTTTCCTCTCTTGATCAGTCAGATTTCATGATCGATTGTTGCTGCAGTATTGTTTAACCTATCTTGGCTAATTTTGGAGGCTTTTGCAGAGAACTAGTGAGAGATCATTGTGTCCATAAACAGGTAATGGCAGTTAAAACAGAGGAAATACTGTAATTCAAGATAAACACTGGGTATAAAAGCTGCCAATACCTGGATGTGGGGACAGAGGGAAAAGAAGAATCAAGAATAATCGTCAGGTTGTATAGCATTGCTGCTTATTGAATTTGGGAAGAGTGAAGGAGGTGGGACAGGTTGTGAGGGAAAACAAATGTTTAGCTTTGGACATGTTAAGATTGAAATGTGTGTGAAATATCCAAGTACAGATGTTAAGTAAGTAGCTGGGTATAAGTCTGGTGTTCAAAGAAAAGATTTATGCTGGAGATCTAGGTTTCTGGGAGGTACACATATAAATAGTATTTTTAATCAGAATGCATACGATCCTATAAGGTGAGGGAAGAAGTCAGGACTGGACTGAGTGTAGAGAAATGCATGCTCAACATTTATATATTTTGTCTGGGAGAGAAGGAGTCAGAAAAGGAGACTGATGAAGACAGCAGAGAAGGAGAAACACAACCCGGAGAGTAGAGTCCTGCAGTCAGCAGAGGGATCACTGCTATCACTGCTTCTGAGAGGTTAAGGACAGAGTAGTGTTCCTGAGGCTGGAGCAGGCAGAAACCAGGCTGAAGTGGGTTGAAGAGCAAGTGGAGGCAGTGCAAGTAACGCTTCTTATGAAGCATTATGGTTATGAAGGAAGGAGCAGTATATTTTGGAGCTGAGAGAGGTATTTTTTTAGATCTATGATAATGCAGCATATTTGTACAAAGATAGAACTAATTCAGTAGAAAGAAAACTGCTATAGATGTGAAAAAGTTGACATCTATGGGAAGGTGAGAGAAAAGCTAAGAACCTGAGCAAACAAGGAGGAGTTAGACTTTAATAGGAGGGAAGAAGGGGAAATGGGTGCAGATGCTAATATAAAGCAGATCATTGACTTTCTTACTTTCAAAGAATAATGAGGTGAGACCTTTCTACTTGAGTGAGGATGAAAAAATGTATAAAATAGTTCTTGGTGAGTTAGTAGTATGACTTGAGAAACACAGTAGAATTACCAGGCAGTAGTGAGCTTCTACTTGAAGTTTGTAATCATGAATTTAAAGTGAAACCAGTGAGCTGTGTTGAATAATTTTCTTTAAGAATGTTTAGCTGCTTAAATATATGCATAGATAGGGCATCTTGTTCATCAGTTTGGTGCTGGGAGAAAGGAATAAGGGAATTGAGGGTGTTTTCAAGACAGGAAGAAAATATCGAAACTTGACTATTGGGCTGGATGGGAGGGCAGGGAACCCGATGGCTGAAGAAAGTGGTGACAAAGAAAAGGATGATAAGTGTGTGGTCTAAGGAAATTTGTGAACCAGGAGTAAGAATATTCAACACACGAGTGTGAATGAGGAAATGTTTGGCAGATGATTGAAACAAGTATGGGGTAGAATAATGTATCCAGGTAGCACGAATTTCTGTAAGAGGGAGAAAGATATAGGTAACAAGCAGCAAGAATGGCAGGGATAAACAAACAGAAGAGCTTTTCCTCAGAAAGGCTGAAGAGCAGATGGCAGCCAAACAGACCTCTTTAAAACAGGAGGCGAAGAAGGTTACAAGAAGAGGCTGAGGATAAGGGAAGTTTGCTGTTTCCAGAAAAATAAAGGGAGGGTTTCAGATGGGGAAGGGGGGAAACAGGTAGGAGACTGAATCTGTTTAGGGACCTTGAGGGATAATGCATAATTGGGAAGAAAGTTTAGTGGTAATATCATTCAGTAGACTCTTTCTCTATAGTAATCTATTATGTCTGCATTCTGATTTTATATTTGCTCTCACCATTACTTTTTTGACCCTAAATTGTCATCCATTTCTCTGTTATGTCCTCCCTTTTGCTGTAGGAAGAACGTTAGTTTGTCCACATTGGTATTCTTACCCACACTAGATGTCACTGTTGCCTGCCTCCTAATTTCAGTCTTTCCACAGCTGATTCAATGTGACTGTTCAGAGGCAGTGATTGCTCCTGGGGCCACACTTTGCCTTACCCACAAAAAAGACACACACGTACACACAAGATTTAATGAGACTCTGGCGCTTACTAAACCACTGAGGTGTTAAATAGCTTAGGGTTAAACAGAGCTTCTTATGTGTGTATTCTACGAAGCTTATTATTTAGTCTCCCCCACCCCCCTACATTTAGGAATTAAAAGACTGGGTAAGAACACAGACTGGAATTCTTCACAGAAAACATATCTACTTCCTCCTGTGAAAATATGGCTTTTAACACTTAAATTCAAACTTGGTTAATGACCTGCCTCCTCACTCTCTGTTGTGGGGAGCAGGGAGCCTGATG
Organism: Anoura caudifer; assembly: GCA_004027475.1. Lineage (NCBI taxonomy): Eukaryota > Metazoa > Chordata > Mammalia > Chiroptera > Phyllostomidae > Anoura > Anoura caudifer. Next base: position 8,405 of record PVKU01011687.1, on the reverse strand, counting down.
TGAAGTTGCACTTAGGTACCTCTTTTACCTTGACATGTGGAGAGGAAATTCTCTGGCCTGAGCTTGGATGTGGTATTACCATGTGAGGTTGTCTATTTATGGTCTGATCTAGGGGTGCAGTGCTGGATGTTTGGTTCCTTAGTCTAGAGAGAAGCATGGAAAACCCTGCCGGCAAAGCAAAGTCCAGGTTGTTATTTGGGAAACTGACAGAGGCTATAAAATACTGTAGGTCTCTTTTACCAGCAGAACCAGACACTGCTGGAAGCTGCGAAGACTTTTGTTTCTTTCTTCCTGACAGAATTCTACTTAGGAAATGAGAGGAACTTTCAGAAAGGAGAGTGAGGAGTGAGTAGGAGAAACCATTATCTTTTGGGGTTTCAAAAGGAGACCAAACATAGATTCACTCAGTCAGGTAACCAATGTTTATTGTGTAACTGCCAGGGGTTAAATATGGCTTGAGGTACTAGGGTCACACTGCTAAACAAAGCTGACTTGGCTCCTGCTTGCATGCTTGCATGGAGCTTAATTCTATTGGTACATGGCAGAGACTACATAGCAGACAGAAATAAACCTGCATTTTTTTTTTAATTTTTCAGAAACTAGCTTGGCAGAAAATAAAAGAGTGATGGGATGGAGAGTACTTGGGTGTGACTTCTAAGCTGAGACCTGACTGATATGACACAGTTAAGAGATGAGGCCCTGACCGGTGTGGTGCAGTGGGTTGGGTGTCAGTTCGATTCCCAGTCAAGGTACATGCCTGGGTTGTGGTCCAGGTCCTGGTTGAGAGCATGCAAGAGGAAATAATTGATGTTTCCCTCCTTCTCTTTCTGTCTCCCTTCCCCTTTCTCTAAAAATTGAATAATTTTACTTTTAAAAGAGATGATCAAGGTTTGAGGTGAGGATAGAGAGGTGAAGGTTGAAGTACAGCCTGTGGGACACACTGTGGGTTACATTTGTGGGGTTTAGATTTGATTCTAAGCACCAAGGTGGATGACCGAGTTTTGTGAGGAATGTAAGGTGGTTTGGCTTATGTTTTTAAAGGATAATTCAACACGTGGGCTTGAGCTGGTGGGGGCCAGAGTGGGGAGCAGGGAGATCAGTTATGAGACCAGCCCAGTGGTGCGGGGACCGTGGCTGTGAGTCGGACCAGCTTGGTGAAGGTGAAGACTTGAGATCAGTTCTTTCAACAGAGTGCTTTGGGCCATTGACCCCACTTTCAAATCAGTAACTTGAACTTGCAGCCAATTACTGGTCTAACGTGAGGAATGGGGAGAGGGGTGTCAATGGCAGCAGTGGAGGAAGAAAGGGATGAGGAGCCAATCTGAAAGGGGCAGGGAAGAATTCAATAGTGTTTCCCTAATCACTGATTTAATTGTCTGAAACCATTGGCATGCTTCATTCTAGGGTGAATTTGCTGATATTATTCTAAGGATAAAGTTGAGATTCTATGTGTGTTTCCTGTCATGAAAGGTGACATAGGCCAGAAAACAACAATGCCAGCAGCACAATGCCCCCCACCCCCCAAAGTGGACCTGTAGGTGCTCAGGCATAGAGAGATGATTGGGTCTTTTCCCTAAGAGACCAAGGAGAGAGAGCTAATTTGAGCTATGTTAAGCTGTGCTAACCTTTCCAACATAAATTCCACCAAATCTATGTGTGGAAATCCAGGAAAGGCTGGTAGTGGTGGTGGCGTGCCTGTGTGTGTGGAGCTAAGCATGGAAGTGGGGACAAATCTGTCATCGTGTAGTACGTTTTGTGCTCCTAGTTTCATATCCAGATCTAGCACTTCAGTTAATTCTCACATTCGCCCTGTGAACTAAATGACATCAGTATACACGGGGTCCCTAACCTCCCTCCTCCTGGTCCTGGATGTGGCTTGCACTACTTCCTGAACTGTGCCTCCTGTCTCCCCTCAACCCTGACCCTGATCTGTGGAAAAATTGTCTTTCATGAAACTGGTCCCTGGAGCCTAAAAGGTTGGGGACCACTGAGTATATGCATTTCATAGGTGAGGAGGGTGAGATGCAGAATGGTTAAAATCACATGGCTAGTAAGTGGCAAATCAGAATTGGAACCCAGATTTTTGGTCTTAATAATTATATTATATGTGCTCCCCTCAAGTCTTTTGCTTGTTACATATTTCTGAAGTGTCATTTTTAACTTATACAGAGTTGGTCATTTTTGAATTATCTCTGTGTATTCTTTGTAAAGAAAGCTTTTTTAAGAGCTAGAAGTACATTTTTATTATTTTTAGTAGCCAACCCTTTGTTGTACTTAGTATAGGATATATATAAGAACAACCATAATATTAATCTTTAATAATTCTAGCCACCCTGATCTATCTCTAAAACAACATTTTAGTCTGGTGAATCCTTAGAATGATAAGAGTTTTTATTAAACACATAGACATGTGGAAGACTGGGTATATTCCCATCAAGTATTCTTTTCAAACATAAAACAAAACGCTGGAGCAGTGCTGACAACACCTAACAATGAGTACCTAAATCCTCCGTTCATCAGTCAGGGTTCTTTGTTGCAAGCATGGGAAGCTGAATCTCCTTAACTTCAGCAAAGAGATTTGCTGGCAGGGTATGAGGAAGCTCACTTGTTTGCTGTGAAGCCTAGAGGTCCTGTAAACTGGCGGGAATTCTGGCAGGGTCGGGTAGGCAGCAAGAATCACAATCCAGGTCATGCTGCAGGAACAGTCTGGTTAGACACCTCTCCCAGCTCTGCTGCCTCCACACCTACCCTGGCCCTGCCTCAGACATTGGATTCCACTGTCAGCACTAGGAGACACTTCTTGGAATGAATTCCAAACTATCCCTGCTTCTTTCTGTTACTTGCTCAGCATTCAAAGTGGCAGGCAGGATCATCAGATTGGCCACGTCTGGGTCCTCTGCCCTTCCTGTCAGTAGCAGGGAGAGGTAGCCTCTGACCCGTTTAGATTTTTGGAGAGAGAGACAAAGCCTTGCCTTTTATCAGGCAAAAAGGGGTTTCAGATGCAGGACGGTTAAAGGGATGGCTACGGGTAACATTTTTAGGCATTAAGAGTTCACATAATTTTTCAGGTTTCTTAAAAAGACAACAGAGTTCTGGAAAGAAACTAGTTTCCTATAATATAGACTTCTATTATCTCAAAATAGCTATTGAGCTGGGGAGGGGTCACTTACTCTGCATTTGCATACAGATGATCTTGCCAGCCATTTGGTTTTGTGTTGAGAATTCCAATATGACATTCGGCAGTTATTGGAACAAAGACTGAGTGTGCGTCTTCCTTCCATTTATTTCATTTAGCTCTGATAGGCTTTGTGGGAACAGTTGTCTCTAATCCAAGCTATCAGAAAGCCTTTTACACGTTCCTTCTGGCGATGTCTAATTTTCAGTGTTCTTGGAGTAATCGGCTGGCATTTTTTTTTTAATTGAGCTCATTCAAAAGCAGCTCCTCCCCACAAAGGAATGTTATGTTTTTGAATTTTATTGTTTTGCTCAGAGATTAAGCATTTGTATCACCATAATCCGAAATGTACTCTGCCAAACTATTAGTACCACAATAAAATTGATGGGGCAAAGTTTTAATTCAGGCAGGAATTTTAGTGTTTACCCCCCTAGCTTTAAAAGCAAAGAGACCAGAGGACATGCAAAAGGCCATACAAGATCTTCAGTGTAGCATGTTTACTTTCATCATGCTGCAGTTTTATGCACATGAGGTAGAAGGCCAGTCAAATTAAAAATGAATAAAGTGGCATTCTTAAAAATACAGACAAAATAAAATTTATAGTGCTAAATATAATATCATGAAAGCTGCAATTCTCAGCAAAAGGCATTATGGAAACTGTTACAGAATTTTTTTTTATTTAAAAGAAAAACTACTTAAAGCAACCAAGCATTAATCCTGACCTAACAGGGACACTTGGTATAGTCTAGATACAGTGAGATTTGATTCACAAATCATTTATGCCTCACTTCACTACAGAATTGATGAAATTTATGTGATCCTAAAAACAAAATAGATTCATATTTTCCAAGAGGCCCTCAGTCTTCCTTCCCTTAACACATACATAACAAACTGAAATTTATTTTTGTAGCTTGTAAGTATGCTGTACAGAGAATCCAAAGAATCAACCTCAAATAGATCTTCTTTTTAAAAAGGATCAAAGTTTAGTACAAGGTAGAGAAAACTGTTTACAGGATTAATGTATGTAAAGAAGTAAGTGAAAGTTTCAAGCAAAGAAATTCTTTGCTGTGGATATTTCAGAGAAAAATGTTTTCACTGTAAAGAATGTAAAAAAAAGTATTAAAATAAATATTTCAACCTTTCCACAAGCACTAATAAGTTATTGGTTCTTGGCACAACACTAACCTTCACATTTTGTGTGACTCTCACATACCAGGCACTGGGCTAAGTACTTTGTATACTTTATCTGCTTAATCTTTAGTAGCCCCAAGAGGCAAGTATAATTAACTCCACTTTATAGTTAAGAAAACTGAGGTTTCAAGACATTAAGAAACTCCTTTGAAAATAAGCAACTTAGCATTTGGACCCTACCTTGACTTCAATGTCAACATTATTTTTATTGCACACATACAAGTCCTCTTGAGTGTTCCATTCCCTTTAATGTTCCTGGAAGACTCGGGCAATGCTCAGTCTAATTATGTGCTACTTCAAGGGCAGGAGTCATGTTCCAAAGTTTTACACCCAGCCTCAGAGGCTCTCAGAAAAGTTGAAATTATAAAATTATTGATTTTTCTGTTCCTGCAATAAACTCCCAATAATAATAATAGAGTCTCTATAATGAAGTAGAGGTATCCACAATACCACATTTGGGGCTCAATTTTGAAATTAACCCATATAGGCAACCTTAAAAGGGAGAGGGTGCAGGTTTTGGTGGCCTCTTAAATTTATGACTGAGGAAAAAGCCCTGATTAAGTTAACACATTTTTCCTTTGCAGGACAAAAAGAGTACTTGGTCAGAGGTGCTGTACTGATTTCTAAAATGTTAACCAAAATTTTAGATTTCTGATGGGGAACTACACATAGCAAAACTCCATACTCTTGAGAGGTGTCAGTAAATGGGACAAAAGAAATGATGTGTAGTTTCCAAATGTGCTTCACTCCTGACCTAGCTGCCATTAGTCTTTTTTCCCTTGTCTACATTCGCCACCTCTACTTCAGTATGAGAACGTCTCACTTAGTTTGTTTTACTTTTCATGAAATCTTAAATACTCAGAATTTATAATGAATATTTCACATCCCCACCATCCAGCTCTATCTGTTTGCTTAAAAAAGATTAAAAGATTCAGTTCACAGAAAAACAGTATTAATTTCTTTTACTACAAACATTCTTAATCAGGACAGGGTATTTTTATAGAGATGTTATAAATCTCTTTCTCATGAAGTTTTAGAAGCAAATATATATGATGAGATTATATTTCATTTATATGTAATTATGTACCAAGGTTATTAGGGAGTGAGACCTGACATTGTTGCAGGAACTCCATTATTATTATACTGTCTTTAGTATACTATGGGAATATTTGAAGGCATTATATTACATCATATTATATTATTAAATTAAATGTTTGAGAGTATATTGAGAAGATGAGATAATCTTGCCAAGAAAGGAAGAGGTGTATAAAAGCTCAGCACTTAAAGAAGACATCTGTATTCTAAACTGAATGTGAACTATCACAGTCACTGTTTCCCTGTTCCAAGGACTTCATCTGGCACGAGGCGTCTGCATTACGTATCAATGGAATCAGCTGGAGTTTTACTTTTACAGGAGATGAAGCCTGCATGAAGAAAATGTTCTTGTTCATATTAAGATTGTTATGTTTATTCTTTTATTGTAACAGCAGATTAAATGTTGTCCCTTACTGTGATGGAGGATTATGTGGGCTGGTAATTAGATTAAGGGGAACATCATTTTAAATAGGGTTACCTTGGTGCCACTGTTCAAAAATATTTATTGAATGTCTATTTTCTGTTATATAGGTGCATGTCATATTACAGAGATGAAAGCAACATTGTCACTGCCCTAGAATAACTCAGAAATTTCACTTAGTAGGGAGTTTGTTGATGATGTACCCAGGGTGCTGTCAGAGTAGAAACGTGGAACTTTTTGCTCACCTGACAGTTCAGAAAGTCTTGCTGGACATCTGAGTCTTGAACAGTCATATGGGGAACTTTTGTATCAACAGAGGTGATTATTATAATTACATGCTATTTTATTTTATTTGTTCTGTATAAATAACAATGAGTTTTTTTATTTGTTTGACTTATTCTTTGTTCACATTTCTAATAAAATATCATGCCCAGGCACAACTAAGTTAGCTTCTTACCCTCCAGAAACACAAACTGTTGACTCCTGGTGTTTCTCAGTTCTCAGAACTAGGGCAAATTCTCTATGTTTCAGAGTGCAAGACATCATTGGAGAGAGGAGAGGAGTTTGAAACTGATTTTGAAAATCCTTATCAGAGAGAAGATAGCAGAATGGGGTGTGTGGGTAGCACACTGGGCAAAACATTTCTGACATTTCTGCCTATTACTGTTCAGGTTTTTTGTTTGTTTTATGTTTTCTTTTTACGTTCAATTACTCTTGGGTTTCCAGAGTATTTCTTCAGTATCTCAACTTCTTAATGCATTATTTTCTGTACTATTTTTATGTCATCTGAGGAAATTTAACTTTAAATCTATCTGAAAGTTGCTGAGACACGCTTGTTAAATAACCTAATTCTAGCAAGAAAAATAAATCCAGGTAAGCTTCTATGTGCTTCCTTTTTCTACTTCTATTATGTTTATCTATGACTGAAATCTATTGTCAACAATCGACATGTTTAAAACTCATCCCTCTCACTAATGTTTTAAAATCTTTTCTTTCCTTGTTTTCTCCCTCCCTTCCTCCCCCCATCTTCTCCTCTCCCCTCTCTTCTTTCCTTTCTTTCTTCTTTTTGTCCTTTCTTTCTTTCTTCCTATACTCCTGTGAACTTACTATATCTTAGACACTGTGCTATGTCTTGAGGATTTAATGGTAAGTAAGATTTGTTCTCCCACCCCTTCACTGCAGTGGAGCAAATGCTCAACTTAACAGGTAACAACAATGTCAGGTAAAGAATATGATAGGGGACATATACCGGGAGAACATGGCTAAGTATGGCAATAAACACTCATGGATAGAGTCAGGGAAGAATTTCTGAAAATAAGAATGTATTAAGTTCAGACTTCCGGCCAAGATGGAGGCGTAGGCAGACACACTGTGCCTCGTCGCACAACCAAAATTAAGGACAACAAAGATTTAGAAACAAGAAAACAACCAGAACTCAGAAAATCAAACTGTTTGGAAGTCTAACAACGATTCATCCAGACCGGTAAGAGGGGCGGAGTCGCGGCAGGAAAAAGCGGAGGTGCCGACCGGGCACGCAGGCAGCAGCGGCTGGCAGCCCCCAGGTGCACAGGCGGCGACTAGCAGAACCCAGGCATGGGGTCGCAACTGTGCAGACCCAGTGAGGCCGCACAAGGTGGCTGGCTGACCGGGTGGTCCCACATTCACGTGCGGATAATCCAGGCAAATGTGGGATAAACCCACATTTCACGTGCGGTGAAAAGGAGTGGAATCCGAGAGTGAGGGAGCAAGCGCCATTGTCTCCTCTCAGGCCCCGCCCCCACATACAGCGTCACAACCCAGTGACTGGGCTGTCCCGCCCTGGGGAACACCTGAGGCTCCACCCCTCACTACCTAACAGCCATGACTAGACCAAAAAAACCCCCCAAAAAACCCAGATACAAAAATGGCTCAAACTGGAGAACAAATCAAAGCCCCAGAGCCAATTTATCTAAGCGACGAAGAGATTGCCAACCTATCAGATGCACAATTCAAAACCCTGGTGATCAGGATGCTCACAGAATTGGTTGATTTTACTCACAAATTAGATGAAAAAATGAAGGCTACAATAAGCGAAATGAAGAAAAATGCATGGGGAACCAACAGAGATGGGAGGAAAACTGGGACTCCAATCAATGGAGTGGACCAGAAGGAAGGAAGAAACAACCAAACAAAAAACAAGGAAGAAACAAGAATTCAAAAAAATGAGGAGAGGCTTAGGAACCTCCAGGACATCTTTAAACGTCCCAACATCCAAATTATAGGGGTACCAGAAGGGGAAGAGGAAGAGCAACAAGTGGAAAACTTATTTGAATAAATAATAAAGGAGAACTTCCCCAACCTGGCAAAGGAAATAGACTTCCAGGAAGTCCAGTAAGCTCAGAGTCCCAAAGAAGTTGGACCCAAGGAGGAACACACCAAGGCACATTATAATTACATTACCCAAGATTAAAATGAAGGAGAGAATTCTAGAAGCAGCAAGGGATAAGGGGACAGTCACCTACAAAGGAGTTCCCATCAGACTGT